>VUQH01011551.1:4461-20731 GCA_015106775.1 Etroplus canarensis
TGATTCAAGGCCCACATGGACCACTATATATGGAGTGTGGACTGGAAGCTGGAGAGGTGTCAGTTCACCCCGTGAGCACTGCCGAGGTGCCCTTGAGCAAGGCACCAAACCCCCTACATTGCTCACCTGGCGCCCTTCAGGGGCTGCCTTCTCACCCTGATCATCTCTCCAACAATGCATGTACACTGTGTGTATTCAGACATGCATGTGGAATTAAGTACATTGGAGTGTAGAATTTGGAATTTCCCCACTTGTAGGGACTAATAAAGGTAGTCTTTCTTTCTTTCTTTCTTTCTTGTTAGAGCCATTTTGTGCTGCTCTCTGGAGGGAGTAGTTAACGGCATGGTAAGAGATTTTAAGGTTCTTCCCAGTTTCTCGCATTGAATAGCCTTCCTTTCCGAATGGGAAAACTATACATAGACACAAAAATTTCTTGTTGTACCCAGTTGTAAACGTGTTTGGCATTTTCAAACTGTATGGAAATTGAATCACTCTCTGAAGCCAGCGCCAAGTGGCCATCAGAGGAACTGCTTCATTTCTTAGCTTTAGATGTTGATGCTTGATTTTATCCTATACGTGCACTGGATACAGAAAGGCTACACACCCTTGTTCAATCACCAGGTTTTTCTGATATAAAAATGAGACCATCATAAATAATTTCAAGACTTTTTCAACCTGTAATGTGACCTATAACCTGTACAATTCAGTTGAAAAATAAACAAATCTTTTAGGGGGAAATACAAAACATAAATAATGTACAATAAGCTGGTTGCATAAGTGTGTACACTCTAAAACTGATACTTTATTGAATCAAATTTTCCTTTAATAACAGCTCTCAGTTTTTTGGGTAGGAGTCTATCAGCACGGCACATCTTGACTTGGCAATATTTTCCCACTCTTCCCTGCAAAAGTGCTCCAAATCTGTCAGATTGTGAAGACATCACTTGTGCACAGCCATCTTGAGGTCACTCCAAAGATTCTCAATTGGATTTAGGTTTGGGCTCTGGCTGGACCATTCTAAAACTTTCATTTTTTCTGATCAAACCCATTCTTTTATTAATTTGATTTTCATGTGGTCATTGTCATGCTGAAAGGTGAAATTCCTCTTTAGCTTCAGCTTTCTAGCCGACATCTGAAGTTTTGGGGCCAAAATTAACTGGTATTTGGAACCATTCATAAGTTGCCCCACCTTGACTAAAGCCACAGTTCCAGCTGAAGAAAAACAGCTCCAAGGCATGATGCCACCACCACCATGCTTCACTGTGGGTATTGTGTTCCTCAGGTCATGTGCCGTGTTGTTTTTGTGCCAAACTTACCTTTTGGAATTGTAGCCAAAAAGTTCAACCTTGGTTTCTTCAGACCAGAACACATTTTCCCACGTGCTTTTTGGAGATGGGATGTGTTGTTTTGCAAAATTTAGTCAGACCTTTGTAAGGAAAAGCTTCAGTCTTGCAACCCTACCCCATAGACCAAGACCATGAAGCATTGTCGTCATATGTACTACACAATCAGTACTTGCCAGATATTCCTGCAGCTCCTTTAGTGATGCTGTGATGCTCGCTAAACAGTTTTCATCTTGTCTTTTCATCAATTTTGGAGGGAAACACGGCTTTTGCTGTAGGATGCAACTGAGTAACTGTCAGGAAAATCCTTCCGGGGCAGCAAAACTTCATTTAGGATTAATCTGAGTTACTTTAATTGATGGCGGGTGTGTACCCAGAAAGACTGACTGCTGTAATTAAATTGAAAGGTGCTTCAGTTGTACAGGTTATAGGTCACATTAAAAGGTGAAAAAAGTTTTGAAACACATCAGGAAAACCTGTATTTTAACAGGGGTTTGTATCCATTGTTACTACATTTTAGGGCTTTAACATTAATCAACCACAGCAATGTCACATTATATTTTCATCTTTATTTTTAGCTTTTAGTGGATTGGTGCATGGGAGGAACAGTATCCTGTAGAGGTCTTGAGCAACATAAGTGTAGGGTGTACATGCAAGGAGCTATGTTTTAGTGTCTAATGTTATATTTAGTTCTGACGTGCTCTGCATCATTTATTTCAAAAGTTCAGAGGAAACAGTATTTGTCTGAAGTCAATGGAGGTAAAATTTTACTTTCACTCACTTCACCTTCTCTGGATCAGAGGGTCAACTGCAAGATGGCAGCAGCGATAACTCCAAACAGAGCGGATGTCAATTTGAGAAATGTGTGTGATGCTCAGAAGTGCAACCAGTGCAGAGGCACCGACGCACAAGACGAGCAATAGCGAGAAAAACCACATCCTGTTCCCTGAAGTGGGGTAGAGACGCCACTTCACCACAGCGACCTCCATCTTTTTTTGCTCCTTCCTCTCTGGGTCCTCAGCTCAAAACAGAGTCTCTTGGCCTGAGGACGAGTGGGCGGATAAGACGTTTTCACAGGGTTAAGCTGAAGTGATCTGAAGAATCGCTCAGCAGGAGTGTGCACTCAGAATTAAGGGTCATGTTTTACAGATCCTGCTCTAAGCACCTTTTGAGATGAAGTGATAATAGCATGCAATACTCAGTCAGCCCTCCTCATCTTGTGTGCTTATGCTAAATGGCAACAGTGACTCAAAAGGAGAATGAGAAAATGTTTGACATCTTTCTCAGTGGCAGTGCTGACAAGAACTTAAACCCAAATTGTGGCCAAAACTGAACGTGAAATCTTGCCGTGGCTTTAATTTAATGTCATCTTGGTGAAAACACACACGTCAAAGGTGTAATCGAAAAACCTTTCCCCCCAGTTTTCAAATGCCATTCATGCACATCTGACTTTCTATGTCCCCTTTGTTGCAGGGGATCAACTACCTGGTTGAAAGCAACCTTCTTGAATGGCGAGCAGATGCCGTGGCAGAGTTTCTTTACAAAGAGGAGGGGCTCAATAAGACCGCCATTGGAAACTTCTTGGGAGAAAGGTAGAGTATTAGCAGATGTTGGACCAACAGAACACCTTCATAAAACATTCACAAAAACATTCATAAAAATCATTTCAATTATTAAGTCAATTCCCCCATGCTCCTTTCAAGATGTGAGATAACTAATAGCAGCTTGAATAACTGGTTCAAAATCAAAGATTATGAATTTTCAACTGGCTGTGCATGCCAAACTTGAGAAAGCACGTTCAATAAACTGAGAGTGTTAAGTTGAATCAACTGTTAAAGCACACAGATCATCATTACAAACATATTTATTCTCCTTGTAGAGTCAGCTCTTTGTTTGCCTCCAAGAACTGGAAATGTTTTCAGTTCAATTTCAACTTATTTATTTATGTAGCGCCAAATCACAGCACATAGGTCGTCTCAAGGCACATTACATAAAGAGCGTATCTAAACCACACTCCATAAAAGCCCAACAGGATCCTCCATGAGTAAGCACTATGGCGACAGAAGCGAGGAAAAACTTCCCTTTAATGGGCAGAAACCTCGGGCAGAACCAAGACTTCAGGGAGGACAGTCATCTGCCTTGACCGGCTGGGTTATAAAGGGGTGAGGGAAAGGTAGAAAGAGAGCTTAAGAGAGAAAGGAAGAGTTAGGAGAGAGGTGAGGGACACAGGACATAAAACAGCAACAATAACCTATACAGTATTAAAAAAAAACATTAAAACTGGTGAGATAGTGAGTATGTAGCAAAAGGAGATCATTGCTACAGAAGTTAAATAAATACTACATCCTATAAGAATTTGTACATGTACTAGCTAGATAAAAAGCAGCAATACTCAGGGATTACATACATCAAACATACTAGATTTATTAAAAAGAGTAAGAAGGGATAGTGTTTATGAACACAGAATTGGCATGGAAATTATAAAACTATGCTTTTAAAATTTAACAAACTTTAAAACAATGTAAAGACTTATGGCTAACAGGAAAGGAGTAGTTGATTCCTCTAATTACCTGTGTAATATTTTAAACTTATGTAGTTTCCCTCCTAATAATAAAGTATTCTGATTATGAACTTGTCTTTGTAGTTATGTTAAAAGGGCACTAAGATTCACTTTTCATTTGTTTTCCACCCACACATGAGATTTTTATCAATCACAGGTTTGTACAGCAAGCACAAAACCATACACGCCAACATTCAGGTTTCATTTAGGGTTTTTTTTGGGTGACTGCGGAGGAGGAGGGGGCTGGGTTTTTGATGACACCATATAAGTTATTAAATATCATCCTTGATATACTGTAATTAAAAAGGCAAGAGTCATTTTTTCAAAACAAGAAAGTACAGCCTGCCAGTTCTATGGTTCTAGAACACACACCGCAGCTTCCACTGTCATTATTTAGGTGACAAAAATGAAACTACCATAGAGGAGCCATGTGTGCAAAACTAAGAACATCTCTTTATTAGGTCACTTGTAAAATCACCTTTACAAGCGGTAACTTAAAGTAATCATGTTCTGTTAGACCATCAGTCGCTCATTCTGTTGTGGAGGGATTTTGGCTCAGTCTGCTTTACTGTGTTGCTTTTGGTTCATTGAGGTTTGCTGGCATTCATTTTTACACAGCTCCCTTGTCCTACCATAGCATCTCAGTCAGGTTGAGGTCTGGACTTTGACTGGGCCATTGCAACACCTTGATTCTTTTCTTTTTCAGCCATTCTGATGTAGATTTGCTGCTGTGCTTGGGCCCATTGTCCTGTTGCATGACCTAGTTTTGGCCAAGCTTTAGCTGTCAGACAGATGGCCTCACATTTAAATCTAGAATACTTTGGTATGCAGAGGAGTTCACAACTGACTCAATGATAGCAAGGTGTCAAGATTCCGTGGCTGCAAAACAAGCCCAAATCATTACCCCTCCACCACCTTGCTTGACAGTGGGTGTGAGTTGTTTGTACTGATATGTTGTGTTTTGGCGTTTGGCACTGCCTCTCCACTTTGGTCTCATCTGTCCAAATTCCAGTAGTCTTGTGATTTGTTTATGCAAAACTAAGCCATGCTGGCATGCTTATTTCAGCGAGATGAGGCTTTCTCCTGACAACCTTTCAACACAAGCCATACTTGATCAGTCTTTTTTCTAATTGTACCAACATGAACATTAACACGCTAACTGAGGCCTGTAGAGTCGGAGATGCAGCTCTTGGGTTTTCTAAAATTTCTCTGAGCAGTGTACGATCTGACCTTGGGCTGAATTTGCTGGAACATCCACCCCTGGGAGGATTGGCAACACTCTCAAATGTTTTCACCTCATTTATAATCTCTCTCACTGTAGAATGATGGACTTCAAATAGTTTGAAGAGGGCTGTATGAGCCTTTCAAGACTGATGGGCACCAACAATTGCAGTATGAAGTTGGGATGACGTTGTGTCACACAGAAATAAAAAAAAAAACAAAAATGTACAAAATTTGCATCCGCTATTTCTGCGTGAGACAGTCCACAAGCCCCTCTCACTTTGGAGGGGTGCGCCAGGAAGGGCATCCGGCGTGAAACCTCTGCCAAATTACTAAAGCGGATTAATCCGCTTGGGGAGAATACAGGGGAGCAGCCGAAGGTACGTCTATCTCATAATAATGATCTATTCTCTCCTTTTGTCTTGATTGTCACACAGGGAGGAAATGCATCTGGAAATACTGAAAGCGTTTGTGGGTCTCCACGAGTTTTCAGACCTGAATCTAGTGCAGGCTCTAAGGTTTGTGAAAGCCAGCGTCAAATGTTGCAGCACTTTTACCTTTAGTCTTGTTTTCCTACTGGTGATGAAATCCTTTTTACACCTTTGCCGCTTCACAGGCAGTTTCTGTGGAGCTTTCGTCTCCCTGGTGAAGCGCAAAAGATTGACAGGATGATGGAGGCGTTTGCAACTCGCTACTGCGACTGTAACCCCGGGGTCTTCCAGTCCACAGGTAAGAGCACAGAGAGGCAGAATCTTTTTTTCCCCCCACACAGTCCAATTAAAACACACATTTCTGCTTTTCTAGTTAGAAAGTTCTCGATGAGGAGAGGTCTGCTTTTATTTCTGCAGTGTGTGGCCAAAGCCAGAGAAATATTTCAGCCCTCTCTCTTTTACTCATTAGAACAAACAGATTGTTCAGAGGCAGCGTTTTGGCTCGAGCAGCTGTCAGCAAAACCTGTAATGCTTGTAATGGGTACACTTTACACAGCTGAGACGGCAATAACAAAAGCTGAACTGTGGTTTTCTGTCACAGACACTTGCTACATCCTGTCTTTTGCCATCATCATGCTCAACACGAGTCTCCACAACCCCAATGTGAAAGACAAACCCACCCTGCAGCGATTTGTTTCCATGAACAGAGGCATCAACAATGGAGAGGACCTGTCCACCGAGCTGCTTACGGTCAGCTGGTTTCATTTTTTCATGGCTTTGTCAGGCACAGTTTGAATGTGACAGAAAAACAAAAGACCAGAGTAGTGACAGCATTATAAAGCATTTCTATCAGCACAATGCAATGTTTTGCAAATATCATTAACTAATATATGTACATATATTTATATTTATTTGTTATATTAATATTTATGTATATTTAAAGGAGTGTCTGCAACTTAAGTAATTTCCCTCTGGGGATTAATAAAGTATTCTGATTCTGATAATATTTTATTCCCAAAAGAACATAGAAAACATATGAAATGTTGAAAGTGAGACATTTTACTATTTCATGAAAAATACCAGCTCATCTTGAATTTGATGGCTGTAACGCATCTAGAAACAGTTGGGACAGGGTCATGTTTACCACTGCGTAGCGTTCGCTCTTCTTTTAACAACATCTGCAAACATCTGGAAACTGAGGAGACCAGCTGTTGGACCTCTGGGAGAGGAATGTTGCCCAGTTCTTGCCTGAAATAGGATTCCAGTTGCTCGACAGTCCTGGGTCTGCTTTGTGTTATTTTGCTTTTTAACACACATCAGGCAGGCCAGTCCAGCACCCAGCCATGCTGTTGTAATAGCTGCACTGTGTGGTTTTGCATTGTCATGCTGAAATATGCAAGGCCTTCCCTGAAAAAGACATCATTTGGAGGCGAGCATATGTTGCTCTAACACCTGTATATATATTTCAGCACCAATGGTGCCTTTCCAGATGTGGTTGTGAGTACCGCAGGTACTGATCCACCCCCATACTGTCAGAGATGCAGGCTTTTGAACTGAGCACTGATAAGAAGTCATATGGTCCCTTTAGTCTGGAGGATGTGGCATTCATTATTTCCAAAAATAATTTTTAATTTCCATTCATGTGACCACAGAGCAGTTTTTCACTTTGCCTCGGGGAATTTTAAATGAGCTGTATCATGTTCACATATGGCTTCTTCTTTGCATGATTGAACTTTAACCTGCATTTGTGGATGGCACAGTGAACTGTGTTCACAGACAGTGATTTCTGAAAGTGCTCCTGAGCCCAGGCGGTGATTTCAGTGTCATGCAGTGATCTGTTTGTAGAGCTGGTGACCTTCAGGCCTGAGGGTCTGACGATCACCAGCATCCAATACTGTTTGTCAGCTGTGTCACTTGTGCACAGAGATGTCTCCAGATTCTCTGAGTCTTTTGATGACATTATGCACTGTAGGTGATGGAATATTCAAAGTTTTTGCAGTTTTACCTTAAGGAACATTACTCTGAAATTGCTTCACATTGTGCAGATGCAACTGATTGCTGAATCTCTGCCCATTTTTACTTCTGAGAGACTCTGCCTCACTAAGGTGCTCTTTATATACCCAATCACATCACTGGCCTGATGCAAATTAACTTAACCTGTTCCTCCAGTTGTTTCTTTTTAGTACCACTTACTTTTCCACCCGTTTGTTGCCCCTGTCCCATGCTATGAGACGTGTTGCTGCCATCAAATTCAAGATGAGCTAGTATTTTTCATGAAATCGTAAAATGTCTCACTTTCAACGTCTGATATGTTTTAATTTTCCTTGTGAATAAAATATTGCTTCAAGAGATTTGAAAATTGTTGCACTGTGTTTGCATTTTACACAGCGTCCCAACCTTTCTGGAACTTGGGGTTGTACAAACATGGGAAATAACCAGCTAACATTATTTTTAAAAAACATTGAAACTTATTAATCCATATTTGCATATCAATACTATAAATCTGAGGTGTAGATAAACAAATATAAGTTGTGGCTAAACGTTTAATTGATGTGTTTTTTTGTTGTTGTTTGCTGCATCACAGCTAACTTGAGTTTAGTAAGTTTAGTCCATGTTCAGGCCTGACGCTGATGCTTTGCTTCATATTTAAATGACTCCTAGAAACTGTATGCGAGCATCCGCAGTGAGCCATTCAAAATCCCAGAGGATGATGGGAATGACCTCACACTGACCTTTTTTAATCCAGACCGTGAGGGCTGGCTCCTCAAAATGGGTGAGATGAAGATCTCAGCACCACACAAAAAGTGCTGAGTTGATTGCTGGATGCCACAGTGTTTTTCTGCCTCTCTTTCTAATATCTTATTTCCTCTGTTGTAGGGGGTCGGGTTAAAACCTGGAAGAGAAGGTGGTTCATTTTGACAGACAGCTGTTTGTACTACTTCGAATACACAACAGTACGTTTCATTCTTTCTCCCGCTACATAGAATAATAATATCGATCAAATATGGTGGTGTCAAACGTCCTCGTTCTCATCCTGCAGGATAAAGATCCAATCGGGATTATTCCTCTGGAGAACCTGTCCGTCAGGGCGCTACAAGACTCAAGCAAACCGGTAAAGTGTCATTTAGTTTTGGCGGCACAGTGTGTGAGCGCCAAGTTTCCACGCATGCATGATCTGCCACCGCAGGCCTCAATGAATCACACAGAAGCTGCTAATTTAATTTCTAACACAAGTGCTGAAAACAGTGACTCATGAAGCTATCAGAAGATTATTAAAGTCAACAAAAGGCATATGAACACAGTAACGGTGCAACATGTGGGTCTCCATGTGTGTTTAAACAGTACTGCCTGGAGTTATATAACCCTAAAGGACAGAAGATCAAGGCCTGCAAGACGGAGAACAAAGGCAGAGTGGTGCAGGGTAAACACCAGTCTTATAAGCTCAGCGCGGCCAGTGCCGAAGAACGGGACGACTGGATAGATGCGATCAGGTGAGAGCTGCCGAAGCTGTGGAGGACACACATGGGAGGCCATGTGCCTCAGTGAGTCATGTTTGTCCAGGCTTAACCTGGAACACATGATCAGGTAGAGATCAAGCAAGCAACTACGATCAAACTCACATGACCTACTTGTCATCTCAAATCTGAGATTGCCACTTTATTACGCACAGTGTCATGCACTGGTTGCCTAATAAACGTGCATTCAAAAAAATCGTCTTATATGTTAAAAAAAAAAACTCTGGGCATCGATGATGCATTACGGTGTTAATTAATTCATTTAAAATGGCCTGTAAGGCAGAAAGAGCCAGGCTGGCTTGCTGTGTCTTATTCTTTTTAGTTTTGTGAGCTAGTTAGGGTGGGTGTATGAAGAAGGATTAAGGCCATTTTAAAAATAAAAAAGTAGAAGTACTTTTAAAAAAAAATTTCACATTTTGAGAATAAATTTGAAATTTCAAGAATAAAGTTGAACTACTATTTTGAAAAAAAAAGTCGAAATAGTGTTTTGAGAAGTGGAAAATAAAGTGAAGAATAAAGCTGTCATTTCTAGTGAAGTTAGTGCACAGCTGCTGGAGCCTCCACAACATGCAAGGTGTAGATGAGTCAGTGAAATCATACTTCAGAGTCGGTTTTAGTAATAGGGAAATAATTTCTCTTTTAGCACATGAACACAGTGTGGTTATAACTATAAAGACTCTGAAGAGCTTGTGCAGAAAATTACGTCTGTTCAGAAGAAAGAACCACACACACTTGGACGGGTTTGCCGCATTTGTGCAAAATGAAATAACTGGTAACGGACAGATGCAAGGATACTCTGGCAACTAGTGGTCACATAAACCTAACGTAAATAGAAATGACAGCTTTATTCTCCACATTTCGACTTTATTCTCAAAATCCTATTTTGACTTTATTCTCGAAATACAACATTTTTTTTGTAAAAAGTCCTTCTCTTTTTATTTTTTAAATGGCCCTGATCCTCCTTCGTATAGGTGCCTGGTGCTCTTGTGTCTTTAAATGAACATAACCAACCTTTTCCCATCTCAGGGCGTTGAATACTGCTGTTTTGTTAAAGCCACACAGGGGCTCCTTCTGCATCAGTGTCTTGACTGCGGCAATATAAGATGCTGAACGCAAACAGAGCATTTAAAAGAGAGACAGAAGGAAGGATTTAGTCGTCAGTTGCTGTTTGGTAAGGTGTAGGTGCTAAATCTGCATGAGGGGTGTACTGCAAAGCAAGTTCAGCATAGCCAGGCTTTCTTTGCATTAGCTGGCTTGGCAAAACCAAAAACTCCGGTCAGGGATAACGGGTAAGGTGGTTGTTGACTTTCTTTGTCAACCCAGGCTTTCTGCTTCAGGATCTGAGCGTGTTCACATGAAAGGGAGCTTTTTACACATCATTTGGCTTCTTCCCAACAAAATGGATCGGTTGAACACCATCTACACCAATCAGAGACAACATCAGAGGAGTGGACGCTAGTGATCATAAAGGACATCAATATATAAAATGCAACACTGTTGCTCTAAAGAAGACAAGAGAGCAATGCTGCAGAAAATCATTAATTTTGGGAAGCATAAGCATTTATTTTACCCCTGAAATCATGTTTATCAAGAGCGCACTGACAGTTAAAATAAATATATTCATTCAAGTTGATTCATTTATTTTAGAGGTCAGTGAGGGCTCGGTGCTGCTGTTTATTTCTAACATGAGAGCTGCACTTTAGAGCGCTGAAACTTTCAGCTTCAGTCACTTACTGTTCCGACCCTCTCCCACATGTGGACATCACTTTAGTTTGTTGCCAGATCGAAGTGAAATTAATTTTAATGGCTGAATATTGTCGGTGATAAAGAGACTATAAATATAACTGATGAACTGGCTAATATGAATTTAAGAAGCTACAGTTCCATGACTGTAAAAGAGACTTAGCTGCAGATTAGGACCAAACATTTCTACATTTTCTGCATTTTCTGTGTGTGCTGCAATAACTTCACAGCCTCATTCTGTCATATTACTACGATATGGCTGAATAAGTTGCATAACACACTGTTATTAAATAATCAGTGAAAATGTGGTGCTTTCAGCTGATTTTTAACCAAAACTCTTAACATAACCTTCTCCAGACTAAGTTACATGTTCACCATAATTTGCCTCTGTGATTCAGCCAGCTTAAAAGATAACCACCTTCATGACACTGCAAAGTCTGACTCTAAGCTCAACATAGCTAACCTATTAATCTGCACTTGTAGTGTTCCCCTCTGGATAGCTAGAGGAAAAGATTTAACCCTGCATGTCAAAAATGGCACTTAAGGGTATCCAGTGTATTCAGATATGGTGCCAAAGGATTCTGATCAAGATTCCATGTGTGAGAAGTTTGAATTAAGAACTGTCTCACCACGTGTCCAGGACACCATGAGCCTATGGGCTGTAGTGTACACGATGAGGTTTTAAAAGACGTGCTACACGTGAACAGCAGAGGCCAAGCATGACGACTGAAAAGTATTTGGGAGCCATCGAAAAGACAGGAGTGTCATCCAGTGCAGGAGACACTCGGACACAGAAATCACTTAATAAGCACAAAGACACAACAGCAGAATGACAGAGGACCCTGGTTGTACACTGATCAGGCGTGACATTGTGGCCACTGACAGGTGAAGTGAATAACACTGAATATCTCTTCATCACGGCACTTACTAGTGGGTGGGATTTATTAGGCAACAAGTGAACAGTTTGTCATCAAAGCTGATGCGTTAGAAGCAGGAAAAATTTGCAAGCTTAAGGATTTGAGCGAGTTTAACAAGAGTCAAACTGTGATGGCCAGACGACTGGGTCAGAGCATCTCCAAAACTGCAGCTCTTGTGGGGTGTTCCTGGTCTGCAGTGGTCAGTGTCTATCAGAAGTGGTCCAAGGAAGGAGCAGTGGTGAGCCGGGTACAGGGTCATGGGCAGCCAAGGCAGGTGGTCATAATGTTATGTCTGATCGGTGTATGTTTTATTAAATATATAATCTAACCATAAAGGACTGCGTCAGGAAGGGCATCCAGCATAAAACCTCTGCCAAATTACCAATGTGGATTAATCCACTGTAGTGACCCCT
The DNA here is from genome assembly GCA_015106775.1 of Etroplus canarensis. Taxonomy (NCBI): domain Eukaryota; kingdom Metazoa; phylum Chordata; class Actinopteri; order Cichliformes; family Cichlidae; genus Etroplus; species Etroplus canarensis. The sequence continues at coordinate 16,605 of VUQH01011551.1, forward strand.
TGGGGAGAATACAAGGGAGCAGCCAAAAGGTACATTATTCTATTTTATATCGGATTTTTTTTAAATTTATATTTCACAAAATCATGTACAGAACTGCAAAAAGTATTATAGAGATAATAATCACGCAACTGCACGCACGCACGCACACACACACACACACTTCATTAGCTTTGTTACTAGTGGGTTGGCCCCATGGCATATAAGGTGCTGGAAACATTCCTCAGAGATTTTGGTCCATATTAACATGACAGCGTCACACAGTCGCTGCAGATTTGTCAGCAACACATCCACAATGCAAATCTCCCGTTCTACCACATCCCAAAGGTGCTCCACTGGATTGGGATCTGGTGACTGTGGAGGCCATTTGAATACACTGAACTCATTTTTACGTTCACAAAACCAGTTTGGGGTGATTTGAGTTTTGTGACATGGTGTGGTATCCTGCTGGAAGCAGCCATCAGAAGATGGGTACACTGTGGTCATAAAGGGTTGGACATGGTCAGCAGCAACACTCAGGTAGGCTGTGGTGTTTAAACGATGCTCACTTGGTACTAAGGGGCTCAAAGCGTGCAAAGAAAATATCCCCCACACCATTACACCACCAGCAGCAGCCTGAGCAGTTGATACAAGGTAGGATGGATCCATGCTTTCATGTTTATGTCAAATTCTGATACTACCATCTGAAAGCTGCAAAAGAATTGAGACTCATCAGACCGGGCAACATTTTGCAATCTTCTATTGTCCAATTTTGGTAAGCTTGTGTCAACTGTAGCCTCAGTTTCCTGCTCTCAGTTGACAGGAGTGGCACCTGGTGTGGTCTTGTGCTGCTGTAGCCCATCTGCTTCAAGGTTTGCGGTGTTGCGCTTTCAGTGATGCTCATCTGCATAACTTGGTTGTAATAAGTGCTTATTAGAGTTTCTGTTGCATTCCTGTCAGCAGGAAGCAGCCTGGTTGTTCTCCTCTGACCTTTGGCATCAACAAAGCATTTTTTTCCCAGAGAAGTGCTGCTCACTGGACATTTTCTCTGTAAATCCTAGAGTTGGTTGTGCTGGTAAATTCTGGTAGATGATAAATTTCTGAAATACTCAGATGAACCTGTCTGGCTCCAACACGCCTGCCATATTCAAAGTCACTTAAATCACCTTTCATCTCCATTTTGATGTTCAGTTTGAACTTCAGCAGTTTGTCATGACCATGTCTACATGCCTAAATGTACTGAGTTGCTGCCGTGTGATTAGAGATTTGTGTTACCTGAGCTCCTGATGATGCTTATCAGTGATACTCAGCGATTTCATTAGTGAGTGATGCGTTACAGCACTTAAAGTGGCTTGCAAAAAGTAGTCACCCTCCCCTTGAAATTTTTCCTATTTTGTCCAATTTGGACAAAACAGTCCAAATTGATCAAGTGAAATGAAAAACAAACAGAAAACACATTTTAAAAATATATAAATAAATAAACCAAAAAGTGGTGCATGCATATGTATTCATCCCCCTTAAGACAGTACTTTGTAGAGGCACCTTTTGCAGCAATTCCAGCTGCAAGTCTCTTAGGGTATGTCTCTGAGTTTAGCACATCTACTGTAACCACTGGGATTTTTGTCCATTCTTCAAAGCTGCTCCAGCTCCTTCAAGCTGGATGGGTTGTGGCTTTTAGTCGTGCCACAGATTCTCAGTTGGAATGAGGTCTGGGCTTTGACTAGGCCATTCCAACACATCAACACATTTCCCCTTAAACCCCTCCAGAGTTGCTTTAGCAGTATGGTTAGGATCATTGTCCTGCTGGAAGGTGAACCTCCATCCCAGTCCCAAATCCCTAGAAGACTGAAACAGGTTTTCCTCAAGAATTTTCCTGTATTCAGCACCATCCATCATTCCTTCAATTCTGACCAGTTTCCCAGTCCCTGCTCATTAAAAAACCATCTCCACAGCATGATGCTGCCACCACCATGCTTCACTGTGGGGACGGTGCTTTTGGAGTGATGAGACGTGTTAGCGTGGCACCGTATAGTATTTTCCTTGATGGCCAAAAAGTTCAGTTTTAGTTATATTTTTGTGGAGTCTCCCACTTGCCTTCCGGTGAACTCTAAATGCATTTTCTTATTTTACATTCTGTAAGCAATGTCTTGTTTTCTGGCCACTCTTCCACTGTAAGCTGCGTGGAGTGTACAGCTTACAGTGGTCCTGTGGACAGATACAGCAGTCTCCGCTGTGGAGCTGTCCAGCTCCTTCAGGGTTGCCTTTGGTCTCTTTGTTGCCTCTCTGATTAACGCCCCCCTTGCCTGGTCTGTGAGTTTTAGTGGCCGGCCCTCTCTAGGCAGGTTTGTTTCCATTTTGTGATGGTGCATTTAAAGGTGCTCTGTGGGATTTTCACTGTAACCCTGGTTTGTGCTTCTCCACCACTTGGTCCCTGACCTGCGTGGAGAGCTCCTTGGTCTTCATGGTCTTGATTAGTGGCGCAGACTGTGGGACCTTTCAGAACAGGTGTGTTCACACTTAGATCATGTGATGCTTACACCTTATTTACGGACCTTATTTAACCAATTATGCACCTTCTGAGGGTAACTGGTATTTAGGGGGCTTCACTGCACAGAGGGTGACAACATATCCACGCACCAGATCCACAAAGCATCGCGTTAGGACGTTTCTACCTGCAGAGGAGGATGAAACAGGTTGGGGTTTTTTTTATTGGATGGTGGCCTCCTGCCGTCTCAGGTACATTCTCACCGGCACAGGTCCGTGTGACAGGCTGCAGAGGAGCTCCAGGAGGCGTAACGGAGCCTCGCTAAAACACGCAAAGGCGAATAGGGCAGAGCAGCTGAGTCACACAGAGGAAAAGTGAGCGCCGAAGTTGGTGTCAGGTCCCGTTATTCATTCATAAAACCCGGCGGCGGGCTAACCGTCCGCACCGGCGCTGCGCCGCTAGCTTGCAGACCGAACTGGGGCACCGACGGACGGCAACACTCACCTTGTCGATTCTCGCTCAGCTGTTTCTCAAACTCCTCGAAATCCGACATGATGTCCGTCGCGTTGCTGCGTGAGCGAAAGAAAGAAATGATCCGGCGGCTTTGATTTGTCTGCGGGGGACGATGAAGCGACCTGTCCGCGCTGTCAGTGCAGCACAGACCTCTCGGAGCTCCGCGGAGTCGACAGACACGAACAGCATCCGCTCGGCCCTTCAAAATAAAACGCCTCAAAATAAATATGTACGACCTTTCAAGACAAAACAAGGTGGACGTTTGACATTTTTTGAAAAATTAAATTAACGTGCAATCTGGAGTCCCTGTGGTTTACGCATTCGCCTTAGAAGCAAAAGGGCCCTGGTTCAATTCCAGGCAGGTGCACAAGTCCCTCTCTCCATGGAGGGTTGTGTCAGGAAGGGCATCCGGTGTAAAGCCTCCGTCAAATTACCAGTGCGGATCAATCCGCTGTGGTGATCCCTTTGGGAGAATAGAAGAGAGTAGCCAAAGGTTGATTTAAAAAAAAATATATATAATATAAATAAATATATATATACACATACAAGATGGGAGAGCGATCAATAATATCCCTCCATTTTTCCTGTTTCTGCATCACAGCTGAAAATGTAAACTGATTATTTTTTATTTCAAGTAAAAAATTACACAACATAGTACAAGCTGGTAAGCCGGGTGTCCCTGGTAGCGTAATGGTTTGCACATTTGCCATATAAGCAAAAGGTCCTTGGTTCAATTCCAGGTGGGGTCACAAGCTCCTCTCACCATGGAGGGTTGCATCAGGAAAGGCATCTAGCATAAAAAACCTCTGCCAAATGCAGATTAATCCACTGTGGTGACCCTTTGAGGAAAACACAAGGGAGCAGATGAAAGTTGCACACAGTCAAAAGTTTGGACATGCTTGGCCATATTCCACTATGTCCAAACTTTCAAATGGTTGTGTAAGGCTGGAAAAGTAAGTGGTGCTACAGATGGAACATGTTGAAACTTATTAGGTCAGTTGGCAACAAGCTGTAATGTGATCAGCTTTAAAACAAGCACTTTAGAGAGACAGAGTCTCTCAGAAGTAAAGATGGGCAGAAGTTCAGCAATCTGCCAGAAACTGTGCTTACAAATTGTGAGACAATTTTAGAAATATGTATCTTTTCCATCATC
>VUQH01011552.1:9539-31259 GCA_015106775.1 Etroplus canarensis
CTTCTAACGAAGCTCTAATTGAATAAGGTGGCTGGTGCAGTTAAGCAGCACAGTAAGTTGAACTGGAAAGAATATTGTGTGTGTGTGTGTGTGTGTGTGTGTGTGTGTGTGTGTGTGTGTGTGTGTGTGTGTGTGTGTGTGCGTGTGCACCAGGCCTGCTGGCACCAGACACACAATGGTAAATGGCTCAGTTTAGCATTACAGTGGTGACTCCCTACGGGCCTGTCCTCCACTGCAGCAGCAACCTGAGGAATTGCAGGCTCTCAAAGAAAAGGCTGGAAAATAAAGAGTGAGACAAGAAGAGAACCAGGCTATGCCAGTAAAATATGTACTCTGCAAACACCCAAGAGAAAGTGATTTACACATTAATTCAGTGCATTTTTGCTGAAAAATACCAATGCTCCAATGCATCAGAAATGTTCATAAATGTTTATAGGTTTAGTTTTATTACATATACTGATTACCCACATTAAAAGTACTTGTCTAAAATTCTGTACAGCCATTAATGTTGGCAAAGCAACTCTGACCCTATTGGACTTCGGCACCCAACTTCTGGGGTGGCCCTTTGGTGTTTGATGCCAGGACATCGTCATGAATAATTTCATATTCCAGGTTGTTAGATTCTGCAATGCTTAAGCATATTGGGGAGTTTAGTGGTTGAATTAATACCTTTGCTTTTTGCTGTATTCCTCAAGCCATTTTGAGTATTGTATGGTGGGGAAACATTGTCCTGCTGGAGGAGCCTCTACTGACAGAATATGCAGGTGCAACTTAGGGGGTGTGTATGGTCAATGTTGACATGGGTTTTTAGGTGTCAAAGTGATGCCACATGAATGTTTGGAGCCAGTATAAGACTGCAATGTTCACTTAACTGTTAATCACTTGTCAGTGTTGGTTTTAATGTTGTGGCTGTTCATTGTATACGTTTTTGTATTAAAATGTGCTCCCAGTTTTCCAGCAGTGGAGTCCATACACATGTTTTGAACAAGGAGTGGTCAGCAAAACATTGACTAAAAACAATGAAAGAGAACCACCTTTTTACCATATTGGGTAGGTATGTATGACTACTATAGATTGTTATTCTCACTTCATTTTTTTCTCACATCTATTCATCCTCTATCATGGTTATCGGTACTCTACATGCCTGTTCAGCACAGCAGGGTTCCCCCGGGAGAACAAACCCAAACTACAGGGTATGGAGCGGTCACACGATCCCCCCTCTCCCTCCTCCTCCCTCCCACTCTGTCTCCATCCTCCTGTCCCACTGTGTCCTTGCCTATAAGTCCCATTGGTCTGCCTTATGACTGTATTACTGATAAGGCCAGAGAGCCCCCACAGTGCCCAGCTCCTGGTGCCAGCACTTTCCTCTCATACAAAGTCAGTCACGCTGTATCGCAGATGGTACGAGTGATCAAAAGCAGCAGCCCTGCTTTAAAAAGAGTAAATACTATAAAACAATAGGACTTGCTCACATGGTAGTATGGCTGTTTTAACTCATATGTAGGTGCTTTCTCACTGGGAGCGATTTCAGAATTTACTTTTGTTCAATACCTGCTTCATTTTGAGATCAAATTTAAGCATTCTCATGTACTGCAGCTGTACTTTTTGTTTAATGCTAATTAGAACTTCTTAACATTATACAATGCAAAACTATTACTATTAACATGGCAAACATTATACTTGATTAAATCTATAACAACTGTTTTCTAGACAGTGTGGGGCAGCAGAAACAAGTTTTAAACAGAACAGTGACCTAGTCTTCAAACTTTAACAAAAGAACATAACAGTACTGTTTTCTGATTTTTGCAACTTTATCATCAGCCTGTCGCTGTAGAACTGTATCATCAGCATTGTTTTTACACATGCACTGCAGTCCCAAATATTTGCAAAGATGGAGCTGCATGTGAGAATTTAATGAGCCTGTCATTTATTGAAATCAAATATAATGAGCAGGTAGGTGTGCCGATGGCAGGTTTGGTCATGATAAACTATCCATGAATGCATGAGTGCCATATGAGAACAACAGCAGTGATTGTCCAGTTCATTCGCAATGAGTGAGTGTGCATTTTGTGTCCTGCCTTCTATACGATCTACAATGCACGGCCGTCTTCTAAACCTCATGGAGAAGGCCTATTTCAAGCTGGGAACATGTGTGAAGCAGACTACCTTTTATTGTATGCTACATGTGAGGAACGGGCAACAGCGAACAATGTTTGGAACTAATTCTCCCAACATTGCCTTTCATGTGTGAAAAGGCTATTGTGAGCATGTTAACACTATTTAATTTGCTTTAAGCTCGAAGTGCAGTGCTGCTGCGATGGCTTTTCACTCATATTTTTTCTTTATTTATTTATGATTTTTGATATAAGTTATTTGACTTGAGAAGTTGAGCAAAAACGTACTTGTCTTTCTGCCAGACCAACCCTTAAACAAGTAGACTTATGCTCTCCAAATTCTCCAAAAGACAAATACAACCAATAACTCCTCCTCTCGGTGATTCAGTCAATAATTCACTCAAGAGCACACCTATTAAATGAGAGTGAGCAAGCATGCTTGTGTGTGTTTGCTGTCTGGAACAGCTGAGTGTAGTCCCTGTTACTATTTGTCTGGACATATATAACAAGGCTCATCAATCTTCTTCAGGGACTGTTCAGAGTTTGGATTAAAAACACCTGGGTCTCGCCAGGCTGACTCATGAGGTGGAAACATGCTCCTATACCCTGTCAGAAACCAAATAGTGGTCAGTTTAACACAACCTCACACAGATGGGCACACATGGGCAGGGTGAGGCTAGTGGTGCGGTGCTCTGGGAGCTGTCTGAAATATTATATCTTCCTCCAGAGCACCAGTGGAAAGAATAGAAGGACAAAAACAGCATATGAAGCTCTTCATTTAAACTCACAATAAATCTCTTGGAAAATATTGGAGGTAGAAAAAAGCAATAATTGTGTATCAGGAACAATCAAAAGCTTTGCTTATTGATAATAAGCTGGTGACGCACTATACAATGCACCTCCTACTGGTTGAATATTGAAGAAAAACATTAAAAAGTCCCAGCAGCAAGAAGGATATTGGCTTCCTTTGTGGCCTGTTTACCTTTCTTAGCTGTTCTTGGCTCTTAGAAAGATTAACTCAACTACAGCAACAGGAAAGGTGAGACATGAGGTAGACTTAAAAGTGTGTCTGTGTTGAAAGACTGGTATAATCCACAAGAGGAAGGAAGAATAGCCAATCTGACGTGTTTCATAAATACATTCCTGAGGCAGTGCAGACAATAAATTTGTCAGAGGAGACATTCAAGTTACTCCCTGCAAAGAAAGATGATGGACACTGTGTATATCTATGCACAACTGTGAGTTGTGAGTCCGTGCACTTGTTATCTTGGGTGTGTGGCTGACAGAGGTGCTTTGACCCTGGTCAAGTCACTTGACTTCTCGGCACCTCAGCCTCCCCCAGCTGTAACAACACATCCCTGCTTTACCCATGCAGGCAGGCAGGCAGGCAGGCAGGCAGGCAGGCAGCGGACCAGCAGTTTGTCAGGAGCCTGGCTTCAGCCCATCACATGGAGACTGACTGGGTGTTTGTGTGCATTTTAGATGGAGGGGACCCTTCACCACAGCTCCACTCAAGGAATTCAAATTATTCCTCTCCACCCTCACACCCCCCAACTGGCAACCATGCCCTGAGTAAACAAGCAGCTGGGGTCGGGGGCAAAGCAATCAACACCACTGGGTAGCTCTTAATGGATTGCTGTGCTTGCTGACAGGTGGTTTGGTGACAATTAATATGAAATCAGTAAAGGCAGGTTTTAGGATATGCTGTAATACCAAAATGTTGCTGTTACAACTATGTGGCATGTTACATTACTTTTGGGAATAACTATGATGATTGCTGATATTAATATCTAATAACAATATTACATGTTAAAAATATTACTTTAAAATGTATTTACACTGGATTTAATTATAATTTATTCTGTTCCACTGAGCCTTGAGGTGATCACACTTCTTCATCATAAATGTTTTGCCTCTGATGGGTATGATATGTTGCATAGCTATAATTTACACATCCATAAGCTCAGGAGCAAAAGTAAATCACTACATTGTGTTATATTTTTACCTCGATGTAATATTCATCTGACTGACATTTTAAGCTCCCTTGTTGTTGCCTCACCTTCCCTTTTGCACTTGCATAAAAAAAATCTGGTAGGCAAACAGCATATAGCCAAAGCAGTGGTTTGGAACACAAGTTAAATTCCTCATTACAGTCACCTGAACTCATGGCAGTTAGTAGAAGTCTTCACATCATGCTTCACGCTTCACTTCAGCCTCACTACGGAAGGTAGCTGGAAGAGGATGTGGATATGGGTGGAGGGATAGAGTAGATGAGGTGCTCTCTGTACAGGGTTGTTTGTCTGGACATATGATACGAATTCCAGAAATGGGCAAATGGCATTTCTAGCCTTGGAATAACAGTGAGGACAGTAAAAAGAAAATATAAATGAAACATCTAAGTGTTGTTGGTAAAAAATTAGATTTTTAGCTATCTGACTACCTCACTACACCTTAGAATGTTTAATTCCTATCTTAATAATAATTACAATTGCAGCTTTTATTTGTAAAAGCATCTATCAAGAAACCAGAGGGATTATAGTATCAGGTAAAATCATAGGGTAAACAGAAAGATTCTTTCCATTTTCAAGAGACATATCAGGGTTTTCTTTCTAGGAAGATAGCTCTGTCTAAGCAGCTGTTAAAGATACGATGCATATCTTTAACAGATGTGATGCATGTTTAATTTCTGTTCACTGGTTTTTAAGTGGATTGAAGGATGTTGGGTGCCCTCATCAGTCACATTTAAATTCTAAAAAAAAATCTACCAGTTTACTAATCCTCTCTGACTCTCTAATATCATTACTTTGGTAAATTCATCTGGGAGGAGGAAGAATGAATGGGCCTCTTGTTTTATTATTATTATTTCTGGCACAGCGCACCACACACACGTCTGTGCAGCTTTGACTGAAGGTCTATACCCAGATGGCAATGGTGCTACAACTTATTGTATAACAAACACATCTTTCAGGTTTCCAGCCAGCACTGGCCTCACTATGGGCTGGGACAAGGGCCAAACAATGCATTACCTCTCACCGCCCAACCTCCACTGCTTCCATTCCACATAGTTAGCCCTCTACTAAACAGGAGCGTACCAATCCTCAGGCTGATTTACTGTCCAGTGGATGCTATGGGTTTTCCTGCTCCAGTGTACACAGAAGCTGCAGTAGGACACAGAATGTAGACGAATATCCTTTTAACACAATGCTGCAAATGATGAATAAAAGGGAACATTCATGCTTTTAATTGCTTATCAAATTTTGTATGGTTTCCACTGGATGACTAATGACTATTTGGAGTTGAAAGCCTTGGGGCCTAGAGTGCTTGGGTGTGTGGTTCTATACAGTCTATGTTCTGACAGCTGGTAGAGGAAAAAAAATAACCTGGCAGAAGCCTGCTCTCCACAAAAAAAGTAGTCAATAACAGGAACTCAATCAAACTGCCCTGGTTTCCGGTAAGCTATGTACTCTGGACTGCCTGGTCTGACAGGGGCTGGCTTGCAGAAATACTGTTGGCAGCAGGTCGGCCCCCACCACAGCATGGAGTGCACTCAGTTGGCTCTGTTGTGCCACACTCATTTGTACCTCATCTGAATGAGGTTTTCCTCTTTTTTGTAGCCGGGTTATAAGAAAAAAAAAAAACGAGTCTGCAAAGATTTGCCAGAGTACTGAGCTTAAGCCTGAAGTCAGGTTACTGCAACCTAAAGATCTCAGTTATTTTCTGCTTGCAAAAGAAACAATAAGAGTTACACAGAACATTTCTTGAAACAGATACTTTAAATAAATAGTGTGCTGTAAATTACTTGTGTGTACAATATCAAGCACTGGGTTTCTTACCTATATAAAGTGCTGTGAGATTACTAAAGTTTTGATTCCTTGAAGCATCCGCATCGTAATTATGCTACCACCATACTTCTTTGGTATAGAATTGGTTTGTGGGTTTTTTTTACATGTTAGTATTCTTTAATCTTTATTATTCTGCCCTTTAGATTTATATTTATTTATACTTAACTGAGGGTCTGAAAATCCAACACAACAAACAAGAAAATAAATACATTATTAATGTTTTTTATTTATTTTACTGCTTTCTGCTGTTTATTTCTTATGTGACTGTTGTACATACAGTAAGAGTTCCGAAACTTTGAACTTGATATGTTTAAACATTACGTTATTTACTCAGCCAAGGAAAGAATTATGTAATCATCTACTTTAGTTGCCTTCCATGGTTTTTCAGGCTTTTTGGTGTTACAGAGCTGGTCAGTGCATTCCTTCTTTTTAAAAATATACCAGATTGTTGTTTTGGCCAAATATTTTGCTATCTTTCTGATAGGTTTAGTTTGATTTTTCAGTCTAATAATAACAACTTCCTTCACTTACACTTGGCCTGTGTTTGGGCCTCATATTGAGAAAAGCTACCAAATGCAAGTTGAACATTGGGACTCAACTCCAACTTAAGTTCAACATAGCTCGCTAACACATACTCTGGTCAAGGAGTTCTGTTTTATTGAATGATTCCAAATCAACACAGAGACACAATAATAAGTGTACTTAAAGATTGTGGCTATTATTGCTGTTTATCTGCGCGTCACTGTTTCTGAAATTGCTTAAGCTGTGTTCAGTGATGTTACCATTCCTCTTTGCTGGTAAAGGCGTGTTTGATTTTTGTGTTTGTTTTGCCAGAAACAAAGGCATAGCTCAAGCATCTTCTCACTGATTGCAAGTTAAGATTCCATAGATGATTTACATTTATACCCTGTCACTGAAATAATTTCTCATTTGAAACAAGCCTGAAGTGGTGAGTAATTATACAGATACTAACAAGCACAATATTAGTCAGGAAAGGGAAATACTGTTGATTTTGGTTGTTGGTTGATCTTGTGGTATGCGTGGCAAGTAATGCCACAGTCAGTAAATCTCCAGATTGACAAATAGTATTTTCTTGGTTACACTTGGATTCTAAAGCATCTGTCATCACTGCTACCTTGGTTAGTTTAAGTGTCTCTGTCTATCACCTCACCTTAAGGCAGAAGAAACATGGCTTTGAAAATCAGATTGAGAAGTGAGAAATAAGAGAGATGTTTATAGAAGAATTTCTAGTGTTAGAGATTTTTGACATTGCATTGCAAACTGCATTTACATTTTCCTATGGTTTATTCACTTCAGATTTACAGTGGTAAATAGCAGAATGTAGAGCAATAGAAAAGAAATAAATATTACCTAAATATTTTTTGGTGATTTTCAGATGCGATATTCCAGTTTCAATATCAGTGATCTCTAATGGTACCAACTGCCAGCATAATATCGCCTGCAGACTGGTAAGCTTCTTTGGGTCTTATCAGAGAGTAAAAAAAATACTGTATACAGTATAAATCATATATTTATGATCGTTTAGCTTGGAGGAAATGTTACATTTTGGCTAATGTTTCTACTGAACTCTCAAGAGATTGTTTAAAAGTTTCATAATGTGTTTAATAAGATGTACAATAAATTAAGATTCACTGTTTTGCCTTTTTTACACGTACTTCTACAGCCAATTTAGAATTGCCAGGTAACCTAACCTCTTCATGTCTCTGGACTGTGGGAGGAAGCTGAGGTGCTCAGAGAGGACCAATGCACGCACAGGGAGAACTCCATACAGGGGGGTCCCAGCTGGCCCAGGGCCGTCCTGCCATGAGGCCACAGTGCTAACTACCATGTTGCCCCAGCTGTCATGTACCATGCCTCTCGTCCTTCAAAGCTGAGATAGGTTTCAGCACCCCGCAACCCTGAACTGGTTAAGATGAAGAAAATGGATGAGGAGATGGAATAGATGTTTTGTTTGTTTATTTTTCATGCTTCAACTACCCATTTCATCTGTAACTTAGCTTCTTCACCATCCATAACTAAGTGGACCCTCATCTGGAAATAAATGACAGATATTTTAATCAGTCTTTTATGTTTTACAGTCATACTTATACAACATTAAAAAATCAAATATCAGATTATATGAAGACTTTTTAAAACACTGGCTTTCCAAACAGTCATTATCACATTTTATTCATCAGTTTAACTATAGAGATAAATGGATGTATGAAGTGACAAGGTGAGTGACTTTTTAAATTATCCATTTATTTAAATAATGTATTTACTGCATGCTATCATACAGCAATTTAAAGTGAAAAATGATAGATATTTTCATACATAAAGCAGCTTTGCCTTGCAGTAAACATGTTTCAAATAGTTCATTTCCACACTGTAGTTTTATATACAAATTTCATAACTGTCAAATGTAAGCACACACTTCAAAAGTAGTTAATATCATTGTTTTATTTCTAGTGACACCCCATATGTAGGTAAATATGCTATTACCTTTATGAATAATGGCCAAAATCACAAAATTATAGCTCATATTACATATAACAAGAATTATTCATCATTCCGTCATTCAACACCTCTGCCAATGTTAGAGATGACTCTAGCATTTGTGTGTTTGAAACACCATTTGCACAGTATTACATTAAAATAGCTGTGATAACAAGTATTTACCTTATAGTTCTGTTGTTTTGTCACCATGAGATATTATTAGCAATACAGAAAGTTTTATTTTCTTTCTTATGCATTGGCATTTTATGTGTGGGACTCTACATGTTTCAACAACTGGGCCAACACAATAACCTGATCTTGTTAATGAATGCAGACTTCCTTATTATACAAATATTATAAAAATTTTGCTACAAATGCCACTGATACACATAAATGTATATTTCTACTCATTCAAAGTTTTAATGTATTAGTAGAAAAATATCTCACGCTATCAGTAGCACCGATACTTTCAGCGACTTATCAAATTTGGCAAGATAGCTATTACTACTGCCTTTTTGGGTTTCCTGTATAAGTGAAAAAATTCTATTATTAACACTGTAGGGGAAAGCTAATGATTCAGCTTTTGTAGTGATGGAATTTTGGGCAGAAACCAAAAAAAAGTCTTATGATTGGTCAAACAAAAACAGGCGTGTTTACCAGAGCTTCAGGTAAAAGTTACCTAAGATGGTATGGCTTGGGCCTCAGCCTTAGTGATACCCTTTCAGGAACTGACCACAGCCTTTAATGTCTCTTTAATCAAGCTCCCGGAGTCATTTACACCTACTTATAAAATGTCATTCAGGCGCCACCCTCTGGCAGGAAACCTCATCTACACTAAAGATGAATGTAGTCCAATTACTATCAGTCCCCATTAAAAATTCTGTATACTGACCTCTGCTTCTTCAGTCCTGTAAGACAAAAATACACAATCTGTGCCAGATCAGAAAAGACTTGGGATGCAGCGTTCACAACTACTTCACACCATCACCTCCAACACATGGAGACCACCGCAGTCTATCTGTACACTTTCTCACACTCCCTATTGCCCTTCCCATGTTTAGAGCCATGGCTTCAGACTAATTGAATAAGCAGCGACCCTGTGGACTGCCTCTCTGAGGGATTAGGATATGATCTCAAAAGAGCGCTCCTCCGAGGGCAAACATAGCCAGTCTAGAGCCATTTCATGCTCTGCACTCCAGCACACAAGAGGCCGGCATGGAGGCCACACACACACACACACACACACACACACACACACACACACACACCAAAGAAAAGTAATTCATGGGATCTCAAATCAAGCATGTTTTAAATTCTGGTCTTTCTCTTATGAAACACAGCTGCTTTCTTCTTTTTTGTCTACTACTCTTTTGTAACTACATCGGCATTCAGTACCCCTAAATTCAACAAGTTCATAAACTAATTCAAAGGAAATCATTACAATTAAAGCAGCAAAAATCTCAAAGGTAAGATATTTAGAAACTTTTACTGATCAAGTGTTTATTATGACTTGATTGAATTGCAGATGTCATATTTTTTAATCACCCAACAGCAACCCTGTTAGTGCTGTCACACTTATGACTGCTTTTCTTTTGACTGAGTTTCTTATACAGAAATCTTGTAATCCATCACTTTATTTCTGAAAAAACAATTCAGTCTGTGACCATTCACCTTGAGCAGCATTTCTATGAGTTTTTGGGTTCAGAGAAAGCAAGTCAAACAGCATGGGTTTTATTACGTGCCTCAGCAATCCAGGAAAGGGAAAGCACATGTCTTGGTGAAATATGATCAAATTTAGATTATCTGTGGATATTTTGCTCTGTTTTAACCTCTCACATAAAATGAATCATATAAAAGTCTGTCCTAATTCAGTGCATGTTATTTGTTATATGGAGTGTCTTCTTCTTCCCATGGGCAGCCAGTGTAGCAGTTGATGTCTGCCTTTCTTTTTCCAGCTGCCTATTAAAATTGTGGCTTCCCTAGCAGCGGTGTATTTCTTCCCCCATGGCAGTAAAAAAAGTATGCCATTAGTTCACCAGACCTGCCATTTCTGTCAAACTATGAGCAGGGAGTAGAACTATTAGATACCTATATTTCCTGGTAGGATAGCCTCCATCTCTGCCTTCTAATTTGGCACATGAAATACAAAGACAAAACCCAGATGACTGGTTCTGAATCTAAGAAAACATGAACTAAGTACACTGCTTTCAATGTGGATTCTTAAGGAAAATAATGAAAAAGGCACTAGTGGAAAAAAATTGCATCTCAAAGGACAATTAGCTTGAAAAGGTACAGTTTGCTGTCATGGTTAACTATAATGCCAAGTGCATTATTATATTTTGTTTGCTTCCTTTTTTTAACATTTGCTGACGAGTTTGTTTCATGCTCTTTGCAGTGTGTTTAAAGTGTGCGTGTGCATTTACTTATTTTCTTCAGTCAATAATTTTTCTGTGACACTGGCAGTTGTTAATGCTCTGTGCCACATCATCTAATCTATCTTTATCATGGGAGTCAAAAATAGTTGGAAGAAATTTTTGTTATTTACAGTAGTGCTGAGTTTCACATCCATGGTGAAGCCAGTCTGATTCCTTAAGTAGCACAGGGAATGGTGCAAGAAAGATTTGCAATAAAAGCCTGTTCAGGTAAATCAGTTTTCAACCTGTCATCACCCACATGGGGAATATTATTGGAAACAGGCGGTGCGTATAGCATGTGGACATTGGCAACTCATTTCATGGTCCCTTAAGACTTGGGCACTGTTGAATTTGACACTTCTTTGTGAATTATCTTTAAATGTCATTATGACCAAAACTTTTATGTCTCTTTTTTCCACCTTAAATTATTTGAAAGCTCACTTTTGTATGTATAAACTTCAAATTCAAATTATATTAGCTGTAATTTGTCCATGATCAGAGGTAGAGGACTTATTTAAATCTTCAGGAAGAAACATTGTACTGAGTAAATGTCTAGTATCTGAAATGTTATCTTAAAATAATTACATAAGTATTTTTAGCTAAATGTATTTGATGTATGAAAGTATTTATTGCTATAATTTGACCTTGTGTTGTTACCTTTGAAATATTTAATGGATTAATATTACTGATGGATAATCCATAAGCAGCATTACAGGAGGTAATCAATAACAAGCTGATATTACCTAAATCAGTGGGTTTAAAATTTGCACCAAGAGTTTCACTATAGGACAGTTGCTACACAGTGTTAGTTTTACACCATACCAGAAGTAGTTTTGATGCTGTGCTGTTTTTATATTACTGTTGGTTATGAACACTATCCAAAACACAGTCATCCCTGCCCTGTGCTGGAAACAACAAGTTAAACAAATCAAAAAAATATTAATTGTAAGAAACAAATAGTAGTTTTAAAAGAGCTAAAGTATATTACAGTTGGATCAAAATTTGATTTTAGTTTAGTTACATCAATAACCCAACAGTAATTAGTTAATTAAGTAAGTAAGTAAAAATAACATGACCAGAATAAGGTATTAATACCTTATTCTGCAAAGAAATTTCAAATAAATCTATAATCTCAAGTACCTTAGTTTTTATACATTTTTTTTTCAACAAACCATCTGTTTTTACACTGTTCTAATAAAGTACATATACCCAAACTGGCATTTTAGTACAAATTTGAACAAAGTAAAAATAGCCTTTTTTAATAAGAAACAATCAAATGTAATTATTGGGTTTCTAGCGGGGAAGAAAAGTTTTTTGTCTCCTCTCAGGAATATTAATTCTGCAGTTATTTGAATGCTCTTTCTGTCTGGCCAAAGCTTTATCCTCTAAGCTGAGTCTCAGGGCAGTCCACTGTTTGTGTGAGCTCTGAATCTGCAGGCTTTTCAGGCTTTCCTCTTCCCCAGGCTGGGCGGAGAGGCTGCTGACTCCACATTCTCATCTCTCTATCCCTTTTCTTCCATCCCTCCATCCCCCAGTGTCCTGTTTACTCTCTGCAGCCCTTGCGGCCATACCACCTCGGAGACTCTCCAGACCACCAAGGTCCTGGCGGCCTCCTTGGATTGGTCGGTGATGGCCCTCACCATGGGAACTACAGGAAGAGGTGCTGGAGTGGGTGGGGGAGTGGCACGGACAGTGGCTTAGTGGTGGGGATTTTTCATGCTGTGGACCAGGCCAGAGGGTAAAGATATGATTACATGTGGCCAGTCCTTGACATTTAAAATATATAGGTATGATGTTGCACTGTGTGGCCAGGTGACCTTTTATAATGTTCCCCTGCTGCAATGGATTTGGTTTGGGGGTTTTTTTAGCTTTACTTTGGTTAATGACCATTTCAAAATAATGAAAAAGAAATGTGATTTTACATTAATGTTGGAGAAAACTTTTAAGATGTGAGACCTTCCAGTTAAAATTTCTTCTCTCAGATTCTACCCTTACATTTTGTCTCAGCTCTGGTTGGCAGGAGGCTTTTATACCATCCTTCTTAAATTTCCTCTATTGCCATGAAAGTAATAAGAGATGTTATTTTTGACACTCTGAGAAAACGGGAGGGAGTTATGCTGGCCTAGTAATGTCCTGGCATTCTTTCCAGAGTATCAGTCGCCCTCTGCTGGTCAAAGTCTACACTGTTCTCCTTGTCAGCAATAATGTGGTGTGTTTGCACAAAACCTACAGCCTACCACAAAAGCAACCACAGCCAGCTTCATTATGACATTTATTTTTGCATGGGTGGTCCCCTTTACATTGCTGAACTCAGTGACAGCAAGCGCTTACAAATGTACAAAGACAGCTCTGGTCCAATTTTAGGCAGTAAAAAGAGTTCTGCTTAGGTCAGTCTGTCAGCGACCCATTAAAGCAAACAGCACTGGCCAAACAGCATATTGAAGGTTTTCTCAAAACGCTCACTGGCAGGACATTGTATTCTCTTTAAGACGGCTTGCCATTGTGGAATGATGAGGGAGTGAATTAAATATTGGTTTCTCATTTGGATGCTTGGTAAATGAGGTGTTCAGAGCTACTCTTTGGGGGCAGAGGCCAGCAGGGATAAATACAGATGAAGAAAAGGAGCCGGGAAGAGGATACAGGTAGGTGTAGGTGTAGGTGTGTGTGTGTGTGTGTGTGTGTGTGTGTGTGTGTGTGTGTATGTGTGTGTGTGTGTGTGTGTGTCAGCCTTAACATCAAGGCAGGCTGTACTAATTTTCTGCTGAGTACCTGGAAAACGGGTTCCTGCTCAGAGGCAAGAGTGTGTGTTTTCCCTGCACTGGTGTGCTGATGTGAGCTCTGTGGTCCTACAGGTTCTGACGGCCCCCTCCCTCTTTTAGGAAAGTAGGGAGAGGGTCTGCTGAGACAGTACAAAAAGGTAAAATGGTCAGTGATTAAGCATTTTTTTTAATCTTGCTTGTGTTTTTTTGGTAAGCAACTTTCTAAACTGTTCCCCTGAATAGATTGCTTTACAATACATCTCCTAAGATTCCTGTACTCCTCTCAAAGTCCAAAAAAGGAAACCTCTTGACTGAAGTTGTCATATATTTAAGTTCGGATTATGTGTCTCTGTCAGAAGAAAGACTCACACAATAAAAACAACTTTCTTTTCCAGCTGGAAAAATTCCTGAAAAATCTCACCCAAACTGACACAATCTGGAGCAATGAAGGAAAAGTAGGGGGATGGGGACCATGGTGCTGACTCCAAAGTGTTTGTGTAGGGTCTTCAGCATTTTGACAGCCACAGGATATGTGTGGGCCATTGTTAGTCATTCCAAGTGCTACCTCGGTGGTACAGCTTCCTCCTCTCCCACCAACTTCCATGCCCCCACACATACTCAGACACACATTAACATGCTGTACCTATTACGCACAACTTTCCACATTTCTAGACAACTAAACTTGTAAAAAAAAAAAACTTTTAGTTGCAATTTATATAAAATTAAAGATGTACTTAATTAGTCAGTCATTGGTCTGTTCCTACAAGTTCATTTCATTCACTACAGTTACTCAAAATTAAATCAATAATATAACAAAGTTCAAGTAATAAAAACTACATTACCTACAGTAATCTAGTACAAATGACAAGGCATCAAAAACTTTACTATTTCTTAAACATTAAAGAAAATAGTGTCACTGTTGTCAGAAACATCCACCTGATAGTATTTTCCAGCTGCAATAAATCTTGGGCCTCTACCAGTAAGAGCATGAATATCATCCAAAACACCCCTGAATAGACACAGACACAGTAAATCTTTTTTGCTTGCGCTGCCTGCCACACAACACATAAAATGTCTCCCTCAAAATGGGCTCTTTGTGTGGTCAAGTGAATATAGCCCGAAGAATGAACCACAGTACTGAGATTCTTTTCCTGTTTCCCCGGTCTAAAAGCAGACTGGCCTGAAATGAAGGCAAGCACAAAAATGCCGAACCAAGAACAAACCAGAAAGGAATTTTTAGCTTAGGTCAGGTATCAGTGATCCCCCACCAGTGACCACCAATCTACGATCAACACCCCAGTGGATGCTTTTGAATGCAGTCAACAGTGCTGGACTGAAATATGAGGATATCTGGCTGCTGAGGCTTCAGAAAGTTTCTCAAAATATGCAGTATTGCAAATGTTGTACCCATCTTTGTGTTGTATTTAATATTTGAAAGAGATACAAACTAAGCTGACACCCAATAAATATTACATCTTTTGCTTCACCTCAGACTGACCCTTATCCTTCAATTTCATTGTTGTGTCATCCATCTAATCCTCCTATCCTGTCTTGAGCTTCATCGTGGGAAATATTTCATACTACAATAGGAGCGGCCTACCGGGTTGCCATTTGGGTGCCTTGTGCTGTGTTTTTGTTGGCAGTGGTAGCTGTTTTTGGGAGTCAGACATAGAACAGGCTAAGGGTCTTTTCCCCTCTGTACAGTCCCTGCTGCAGAGAGTGCGGGGCTCAGCTCATCGATCACTGCACACTGGGAAGGAGGACAAACTCTGTGGGTGGGATGGGAGAACATAACAGAGACATGTACAATATGGATGTAAGAAGCTTACGTATGTCTAGTGTGGTGTACTCTGTAACATATGAAAGTTATACAAGCATATGTGCGTGTTCGTGTGTGTGTGTGTAGGTAAGTCACACTTACAGTTCAATGCACTAGATGAAGAGGATCCAATAAAACATGACAGGAGTATGTTGTGGGCAGGATAAGTAGATGTGTGCAGGGCGAAGAGGTCAAGAAGGAGTTCATTTGTCTGCCTGGAAAAGTCTAAAGTGATAAAACATGTACACAAGCTCCATATTCATACACCCACGCCTGCACACAAGCTTGTGTTGACACACTAACCTCAGACACAGAGAACATGCTCCTTCACTCTGTTTGAACAAGACGTTTGGCTCCATTTAGTTACTTCAGCTAAGACTCCTCAGCAAGAGCTAAGGCATAAAAGAGTGAAGCACACACACACACACACACACACACACACACACACACACACACACACAGAGGTCTGATAGATTGCGGCTCTTTTGGCCACAGAGGCCTCTCAGCAGGACTGGCAGAATGAACAGAGACCCCGTGCAGGCTGAGGGGTGAGTTAGAGGGATGAGTAAATACAAATCTGATGAAAAGAGACCGCCTGACCAGCAGTAGGGCCTAGTTTGGAGATGATATGGAGCCAAGCTGATGACCCAAAGCAGGGAACCTCCAAGATCATTAAAGGCTTCAGCGTGACCATTTGATCAGAGCTGAAACCACCAACTGAAAACACTAGACACAGCAAGCTGCCATGTTTCTCCCTCCACTGGAAATTAATCTGCCTGTGGGTGGGAGCTATTTTCATTTTGAGTCATGATGCACTGTTACTGAAAACAAAATTTCACATAACTGTACGGAGACCATATGGACTTCAAGTTTCCAATAATTTTTGAAAATTATTTTCAATATTAGACCAGACATTCTGCAATCTTTAGGACATCAGCAAATCCCCAATAAATGTGAACACTGAAATTATAGTACCTTTTCTTTCTAGCTATAACTGAACAAAAATATAGAAATTAGCGTTAGAGGTCAGTTTTGTTACTACAAATTTACTCTCTAAGAGCTCTGTAATCAGTCTGTACCAATTTCTGACTCAAAATAACAGTGTTTTAGGCCCTGGTTTAACACCTTTTCCACCGCAAATATGCAATGCAAGCAGCTACTTTACCAAAAATGCAGTTTGGGCATAAAATTCAGATGAATTCCAGCATCACACTTTTTGAGAAATGTCTTTCACAATTTCTGTAAAAAATATTCAATGTAGACTTCAAGGCATTTTAAGGCTTCTGCTAAAATTGGCTACAAGTGACAATTAAAGAATAATAGTAAATGGACACAGGACCCTCTCACTGTGGAGAGTAGCGTCAGGAAGGGCATCCAGCATAAACATAGGCCAAATTACCCATGTGGATTAACTCGTTGTGGTGACCCCTTGGGGGAAATACAAGTGAGAAGCTGAAGGTACATTTAGATAATGCTAAAACATTGGATACAGTGTCATTGGAGCCACAACTGCTTAATTAATGACTGGTCATGCCACTTTAATATGGGAGGGGTGAAACCACTCAGTGCAATTAATTTTAAAAAACAGGGTATTTTATTGCTAAATTCTAAAAAATTAATGCTAAATTCAACATTTTTTAAGTAAGAAGAACTCTTTCTTCTTCAGAAGAACAGTAGTCAGGGGCAAAACTATAAAGGACTAATTGGACATTGTGTTCTCATTGGTGTCAGACCTCAGCTGAGTGAAAAACAGATCACTCACCCAGCATGTTCCCACCACTGGACGTGACGACACGTGTACTGCTATTAACTGAACATAAACGTGGTCTGTTCGCCTCCTACGCAAATCAGAACCACCTGCCCCCAGGCCCTGAGAACTAGCTGGTCCTCTCTCTGGACCTCCTTCAAGAGAGAGAAAAAGAGCACCTCTTGTTTAGACAAACGTCAGGGCCAGTTCTATGGCCTCTTACATGAAATGAAGAGTGGAGAAGGGAATCTTACCCTTCACATAGCTTCCTTCAGCCCCAGTCCTCTTCTCCTTCCCATTTCACGGGGCCCAATATTTTTTAATTACATACAGGAAACTCCTGTTACAAAGGACACTTTCTTGGTCAGTCTGGTAGGAAGCTGTGAGAAGTCACTCTCTCTCTCCCTTTCTAATTGAATGTGTACGGGTGGTAAATGTGTTGACTAACAAACTGATGAGGTTTCCACCAAGAAATTGGGGTCGAAGCTGACAGCATACTTTAATAAAGGCAAAATGGTTTCAGTTCCCTGAATTCAACACCTTTTTTTAAAGACACCAGCAGTAAAACTGCAGTTCTTTACACCCTTACAAGACCCTAATTAAGCAAAACCTTCTGTCTTACTTTCTTGTTCACCTATCCTGAATTATAATTCTCACCAATATTAAAAAATACATTGTGGGACAAAGAGTAAGTAAGACATGTCAATAAGCTTTTTCACTTCTCAGCTTTCTTGCTCTGGTGGTCTCTAACTGACAGGAACTGAGGCACTATTTGTTATCTTTAGGTCCAATAAGTACATCTGGTTTTGGTTTGGCTCCTCAAGATCGCCCCTGGAGATGTGGATAGAGGGGACTTAGGGGTGAGGTGGAGTATTGGAGGGGTAGCTCTTGGAGCCCTTTTTCTTCTCTTAAATTGAATTTCTCACCATTCCAACCTGGGCCTTGGACCATGGATAGAGCGAGAGCTTGCATTTGGCTTACAGCCCTCAGGCTCCTGAAAAGCTATGCAAAAAAGAAAAGTAGGGCAAAATCCTTGGACGAAATCAGAATCACCTGTTTTGTCAAACGATTCACATGTTCGGAGTAATGGCTATTAAGCAACTCAGATTCTCTCTGCCTGTGTTTGTAATGCAGGAATGTATGAACTCTATCTGAACCATTCCTGACATGAAACTTTTAGTGTGACGAAATGATGTGTGAAAATAAACAAATAGTAGACTAAACAAGATTGTCAGACATTGTTAGGAAATCATTATAGAAAGTATTTAAAATTTATTTTTTGGACTCTGTATTTAAATGTTATAAAAAAAATATTTATTTCAGTACATGTACATTTCAGCAGGAGATGGTGGAAAAAAGCCAACCTGTCGAGAAAGAATAATATAATTCTCATGGTTAAAGATATACAGAAGCTAACTAAAAATATTATTAACAGTAAACATGCCTAAGAACACAGATTTGTGTATTCTCATCCTTAAAGCTTCACTTTGACATTTGTTTAATCAATAGCTTAAGCAACTATTGTTTTTACTTTTTGCTTTAAAATCACTTCTGAATTTTAAAGAATATTTTAATTCACTGCCAGCTAATCAGAATCAGAATCTGAATCAGAATACTTGATTAACCCCAGAGGGGAAATTATTCTTTTTTCAGAATATTCATACAATGCTGTTGTTTACTCATTTCCAATGTCTGAAATTTCCATGCTGTGGGATTAATAAAAGGTAAAGGATTATCTTATTTGCAAGCTTTTACCATGTTTTTAACCATGTTTTCAACTTACTTCACACATTTTCATGAAGACACTGTGAAGGCAGGAACAAAAGTGTCAGTGCAGAGTTTTTGAATTACATTAAACAGGCAAGGATGTCGTGCCTGACAACTTCAGCACACAATATTCCTGAAAAAAAATATTTCTTCTTCTTCTTCTTTCAGCTGCTAGCATTAGAGCGCACCACATCTGCCTTTATCTCACCTTATCACTTGCATCCTCTTCCCTCACACCAACCCTCTGCACATCCTCTTCTCCTCCTGCCTGGTAGTTCCATCTTCAACATCCTTTGTCCAATATATCTACTATCCCTCCTCTGCACATATGTAAACCATCTCAGCCTTGCCTCTCCAACGTTGTCGCCAAACCACTCAACCTAAGCTGTCCCTCTGATGTACTCATTCCTAATCCTGTCCATCCTGGTCACTCCCAGGGAAATCTCAACATCTTCAATTCTGCCACCTCCAGCTTCATCTCTTGTCTTTTTGTCAGTGCCACCATCTCCAAACCATACATCACAGCAGGTCTCATTACTATCTTGTAAACCTTCCCTTTCACTCTTGCTGCTGTCCTTCTGTCACAAAGCACCCCTGACACTTGTCTCCACCTATTCCACCCTGTCTATACTCTCTTTTCACCTCTCTTATGCTCTGTCCAACACTTTGGATGGTAAACCACTGATATTTAAACTTATTCACTTTCACTACCTCTGCTCCTTGCATCTTCACCCTTCCACCTGCCTCATTTACACACATGTATTCTGTCTTGTCTTCTGACTTTCATTCCTCCTCTTTCTAGTGCATATCTCCACCTCTCTGGGGCTCTTCTCCACTGTTAAATACTCATAATACAGATCACAATTTCGGCTGCTAATATCATAGAAAGAAAGAAAGAAATCCTCAGTGCTTTGCTCAAGGGCACCTCAGTGGTGCTCAGGAGGGGGTGAGCTGACACCTTCCCTGGTCTGGTCTTCAGTCCACCACCACCCTATGCTTTGGTCCAGTACGTGGAATTGAATTGGCAGGTCCCAAGTAGGTCACCAGGCTCAGATTGATCTTGAACCTGCAACCTCAGCAATCACCTGGTTCCCAACCAGGTTGGTCCGACAGACTGAGCCACTGTCTGACCTCATCTGTCAACTGGTCCATCACCACTGAAAACAAGAAGTGGCTCAGAGCCAATCCCTGATGTAATCCCATCCTCACCTTGAACCCATATACCACTTCTACCGCACACCTCACCATTGTCCCACTATCCTCATACATGTCCTGCACCACCTGACATACTTCTCTGCCACTCCTGATTTCCTCATACAATACCACAGTTCCTCTCATGGCACCCTATCATATGCTTTTTCTAGATCCACAAAGACACAGTGCAACTGTTTCTGAACTTCCCTGTACTTCTCCTTCAGCACTCTCAAAGCAAACATTGCATCTGTTGTACTCCTTCTCATCATGAAGCCATACAGCTGCTTGCTGATCATCACCTCTCTTCGTAACACAGGTTCAGCAACTATTTCCCATTTATTTAAGGTATGGGTATCCATTTGATTCGTCTGTAGTTACTACACCACTGCACTTCACCCTTATTCTTGAAGATTGGTACCCGTGCACTTCTCCATTCCTCAGGCATTCATTCACTCAACTACATTACAAAAAACACACATCCAACAGTAAACATGGATGTGGGTCTGTTCTGTTTTGGGGTTATTTTAGTGGTGTGGGAAATACTAACCAGAAATTAAGTACAACACATTATTAAGAAGAAGGCTTTACACTAAAGATTAATCACTAGACTTTTCAGCAAGACAAGAAAAAGTTCAAAATTCTCTTCTCAAAAGTCAAATAAACATGTGCTAATAAAGCTTGTTAATGTATTGGTTCAAAAGTTTTTTGTTTTTTCCCCTTATGGTTGTACAATACCTTGTTTATTAAAACTGCATCTTTCATTAGAATTGTGGGACAGTTTCTAGGGTATTCCCCCCAGGGATTAATAAAGTATTCTGATTCTGATGCTAATCATTTGATATATCATATTTTCTTTCTCAGTATCAGATGGTTTTTATATGTCTGTAGAATAATTTTTCATGTTTAACTGTATATTTCATCTAATGTTCAATTTATAGGAGGAAATTCAACAAAAATAGTCCAGTCTTCAGTAGATTCCAGGTTTTCATACAGATGGAAGAAAATTTGTCTCTCATCACTGTCACATGCATGCTATACAGTAGCAAAGTAAAAATGCCATATAAACCAAAACAGTTTATTTTCTCAACCCTCATATGACACTTTCAAACTAGTATAAACTTGTATAAACCTGCCTAAATTTAGGATTTCTATGCCTTTTGGTGCAGTTTGCATTTCTGGTATTTACAACTGAATACGTGTTTCAGCTCCCATAAAGTCTGTACTTAGGCTTTACCATCCTTTAAAGCAGGGGTGTCAAACATACAGCCTGGGCTCAGAAATGGCCACCAAAGGGTCCAATCCAGTTAATTGAATGGCTTTGGAAAATGTTGAAATTTCAAAGAAGGAGGCCATAAATTTTGAACCTTTAACTGTAATTTTAATTTTAATCAGTTTTATAGTCTTTCACTGACAGAAGAAAGAATATTACTTGTCTTTTAAAATAAAAAATTCTGTTTTTTAACTTTCATCTCACAGATAATTTCTTTCATTTCTTTTAAATTACAGAATGAAGTCTTTCATTTCTTACAGTGTAAGTCTGATAAAAAAAAAAAAAAAAAAAAGTAGAT
>VUQH01011552.1:31279-45756 GCA_015106775.1 Etroplus canarensis
CTGAAAAAAAAAAAAAAAAAAAGTGCAGTTGGGTTTCTTTGATTTACTACAACTCTTCTTCTTTATAATGCTGAAATTAAAATTCCAATTTTTTTAAGACATCTTCGGTATTGAATGTGTAGTGAAACTTCTTCACAGTGAAGGTATGGGAAAGAATGTGGAGGTGATTTTTAATAGGTTATAAGGCAATACTTGTTCAGTCCACTTAAGAATAAATTAGATTGTATGGGCTCCGTGATGTAGAAGCTTGGAGCCTAAGCTTTGTTTTGTGGAAACAGCCTAATTTTTCATCACTCTGATTTTCCTTTTTTTAAGCTGGTCTTTTGTTCTTTGCAAAAATCCTTGATACTACCTTTTTTCAAGATATTGGAATCAAAATCCCATTTCTTTGACATCATGATCACCACACACAATTTATTTTCTCAAGTGACTGCATTGCATAAACTGGCTCCATCAGATGCTTTTTATGAGGCTCCTGGAATCTGCACTGCTTTCATCCTGAGTACAAGTGTGTTTTTCTGTGTTTAGGTTTCAGATGAACTTGGACAACTTAAAATTTTTTACCAAAATAGAACATCACAAAGGAACTGTTTCTAATCAAGCACAGAAAATATTAATTAAAATGCCTTAGGCAATAATTTTTTCTTGAAAGTCCAAGATTATTTTAGTTGTAATCACAATAAGTGAATTTAAAAATTACTTACCTTTTGACAACCCTAACTTTTCTTAAGAATTAAGAAAAGACATGATAGTAAACTCTTTGAGACAGTTTCAGTTTAATGAGTGTGTGCACACTTCAAAATTACATGCTAAAATTTAACAATCAGTAAGAATAATTTATTTTACTAGAACTAGAACAACGTAACATTGATATCCTGAAGGTGAATGAAAACCTCATATATGTGGCTCTAACAACAATAGGCAACTGTAGGTAGGTAGTGTGTCACTCTCAGTTAGTGAACCTTCACAGAAGGCATTTCAAGGAGAAATTTATTAGCAATTATAGTGTGATGAATATGCAGCCAGAACTGCTCTTGTGGTGTGACAGATAAAGCATATTGTCCAGTTTAAAAATGTTTTAAATATTTACTCTGCGTTTCAAGTTCAAACTTTAGTAGCTAAAGGCATGCAAAAAAAATTAATAATATACTTTGCTGATAAGACATAAGCTGTGATGGCAAAGCATTTTAAGGTAAAATGTATCTTTTATAAACAGAGGGGGTATAACTACAGTCTATCCAGTGGAAGCCCTGCAGCTTTGTGCAATATTTTATATATTATTATGTTATAAAGTGCACATACTAAAACTTTTTACAACATAAATTCCATTCTGCCCAAATAGCACAATACAAATCCAGCAATTTTTATGATTTTCATCTCCTGCTAGCACCTTAATTCCAATTAACTGCATCTATTTACAGCCCCTAAACAATAGTTGCCCATACTCATAACTTGGATGGCAGCACAAATAATTCTTCATACAGTTCATGCAGTACCTTCATACAGTAGCAGCTGAGGTATGTTTCTAAATGCATGAAGTTGTTATCTAAAAAAACAGCAGCAAACAAAGGCAATACATTGTTTTTGGTTACAGATTAACAAGCACGTGGATAATTATACCGTAGAGAATAAAATGTGCATTTAACTTTCAACAGCAAAAACAACAACAACAACAACAACAATAACAATAACAATAACAATAATAATAATAATAATAATAATAATAATAATAATAATAATAATAATAATAATAATCTAGTAAGGCTATGTTAGATTATAACTTTAGCACCATTTCCAAATTCCAAACAAACACTCCAAACACTTTGCTGCATTGATTCCTGTTATATGATGGTCTGTTTTTTGTTTACCCTGTGTTTGTGGTATATCATTACAGGCATTTAATTAAAGAGGAGTATAAAGTACAGGGGAGCTATCCACTATTAAATTGACATTTAATTGACATTAATAGACTTCATCAGTATATTGCTTACAGTAACACAAAACAGCAGATCAAATGTCAAAGAAGGACAAAGAAAAGGTTTGTGGTGTAGTCAGACTTTCAGTGTGTGTCACAGGTGCATGGACAGAAATTTAGTTAATATACACTGACAGAAGGGTTGGTCCATCACATCATTGTTGCACTCTAGAAAGAAACATTGAGATGGTTTACTGTGAGAGGACCATATCCTTATCATTATATTTATCAGATATTCTACAGCCACCAAAATTTGAGACATGCTTCCCTCTTGTGGATGATTTGAAAACATTCCTCTGACAATTAGTTTTTTAGGTCTCCCACAGTTTCTTCCTACACTCCAAAAGGCATGCTTGCTAGGCAACTCGGTGATTCTAATTTAATTGTAGGTTTATATGTGAGAGGTTGTTTTTATGTCTGTGTGAGTCCTGATAGATTGGCAACATATCTGGGCTGTATATAGGGGTGAATGGGAAAATAGATGGAAATCTTCCTATGCAGACAAACAGACTGGGTGTAGAGCAATACCTTCATACCCGCCTCAGCTTTCAGGTGTGAGCACAAATGATGATCGCCGGGATCTACACATAGTTTTCTGTAAAATGAGTAAAATATGATACATAACAATACAACAATAACAAAGGACAATATCCAGAGCAAATGTAAAGCAATTTTTAATTAATTAACATAGTTTAAATATGAAAGCACTTCTACGACATAAAAAACCCTTTAAATTAAATGAATGCTCTACCTTTGTGTAAAGACGATGGTGAAGGACAGGGTCAGCGAGCCAGGGATGCCTTAAAGCCTCACATGCTCCCATCCTCCAACTAATGGGAAACACAAAACCATAATATTTTGTATATTTTACATCTTATTAGTTCTCATGAGATCACGTTAGACAGAGACAAAATGTGAATACCTTTTATTTATAATGAGGAGTCTGTGGATGAAGTCTTTGGCTTCTTCTGATGTATCTACAAACTCTTGTTCCTCAAAGTTCCACTGACAGGCCAAGATGTTATTCAGAGTCTGGTTGTCATCATCACCAAGGAAGGGACACAGACCACTAAGACTAGCAGGAAAAAGAAAAAGAATATATTAGCAACAGTCAGTGCATGTGCATACATGCATTTGTGTATTTACTTACAGCATATAAGTAATTACACCAAGGCTCCACATGTCTGTGTTAAATGACACAAAGTCAAAGTTGATGACTTCAGGGGCGAGAAACTCTGGAGTCCCAAAATTCACTCGTAGTTTCTCCCTTGGTTTATATCTAAGTGAGGAGGTGAATGCAAGTCATAACATATTGTACATGTTGTGTGATTACATCAGTTCATAAACATGCTGACAAAATAAAGGAAAATAACTTACATCCTGGCAAGACCAAAGTCAATGATCTTAACTTTATTTGTGACTCTGCTCACACACAGAATGTTTTCCGGCTGAAATTTAGCAACAGCAAAGAATGACCAATCTACGCTGAAAATTGGCTAATTCTGTTTTACATACAGTGACCAGATATCACTATGAATATGCGTGACTTTGTTACCTTTAAGTCGAGATGTAGCACAGACATTTTGTGCATGTGTTGCAGGCCCTCACAGATCTGTCTGATAAACATCACAGCATCCAATTCCATTAAAGTGTAGTTTTCATCAATAATTCTGTCAAACAGCTCACCTCCACCGACACTAATAATAAAGACATAAATTAAAAAAGCATTAAAAACCAAAAATGAAATCAAATGAGAAATGATAAAAAGAATTTTGAATCAGAAGTGCCATTATTATATTCACTATATAAGAAGAATATATTAAATTATATCAAATTACATTACATTTTAAAAAGATTAACAAATATTCTGCTTTTGAAATAGTACTACTTCAACAAATTTAAACAAAATACCTTGCTATGAATTGATCCATAAGCTGCTTTGAAACAAACATGCACTGAAAATATAATACAAGGATCATACTATTCAAGTACAAGGATGATGTCATTTCTTGACTCATAGGCTGCATAGAGCTGGATCAAGTTGGCATGGTCAAGATTATTCATCACTTGGATTTCATTCTTCACCACCTCCTACCAAAAGTACAGGCACAGACAGATGCAGTAGCAGATAAATGCAAAGACACACAAACACAGATACATGGATGTGATAATCTGATTCTGATGAGTGTCAGCTGTTCTCTGCTATGACAGACAATGCATCTTCTTCTCTAGGTCAAATATTTTTCACCTTGGTAAAAAATACTGTATTCCCACTACTTCTGCTCCAAGTGTGATCTTGTTTTGTAACAGTGAGTATTAAAAGTAAAACTGGGCCTCTGCTTTTTATATCATATGGTGTAGCTCTCATTGTAGTGATCTGGATAGAAGCAATTCATTGTCATGAGAGTATGTGTTATTTAATGTACCTTTTCTTTATGATTTCTGGCTTTGATGACTTTTGCTGCCAAAGTCAAACCAGATGAGTTCTCAACACATTTGTGCACCTGGCCGAAACGACCCCTTCAGGAGAGACGGAGAGACAAAATTCATATTTCTAGAACTGAGGAGAAAGATTTGGCAGTTCAGTTATCTCAACAAATTAGACATCCAAGCAGACTCAAAATACTTGGGAAATATAGTGGTGGTGATAGTGTCATACAGTATGTGTTTTCCCATTACAAATCAAAAACTGATCTTCCTTCCAAAGGGAATATTTCTGAACAGTCTGGTGCTTAATCTGTTATTTCATTAAATCTGAGCTGAGCTGTGTCTCCACTTTGAAGACTTGGATTAACACTTAGTGATTAGCTACCAGCTGGCCCCAGGGATACAGTTTCACATACCAATCAGTCCTAAAGTAAAAATAACTGCCATGACTCTGAAGTTATAAAACATCCTAGAGGAAAAGAGAGGAGGGGGTAGAGGGTTACGCAGTCACATTTTATGGGTAATGAAAACCTCTTTCTCGCTGTCTTTGATCTGTGATACATCAACTTGTCAATATCTTTCATTTGTTTTGCATTTCATGGAGATTTGAGGAGAAGTACAACACTCACCCGCCCAAGACCTCCTGCCAGTTGATGGTGTAGAAGTTTGTGATCTGGTTGGGCTTGGTCGACACAATGCGGTGATTAAAAGGTGCTGCTGGAGGAGGAGTGGTGTCTAAAGTAGGATGGGGAACAAGACAAAAGATGTAATCTGCTTTAATAAGTTAAGGAATGTGAGAACATGCTTCACTGATAATAAGCTAGAGTGAACTTCTGGAAAGGGTAGATGGCTGCCATAATCAAGTTAGCACATTATGTACAAACGTGTTATGATAAACATGAGCTACAGATACAGTTGCTGTTTCAGATATTACAGGCTGTCATTTTACTTAATTCCACTATACTTCCATCTTTAGTTTTCCCACTGACTATTCTCAGATTCATAATGAACAGGAAAGCTTTCAAATGTATAGAGTGAAATATAAGACCACCAAAGACTCTTTACAAAGACATCACAGCAGTTCCAGTAAAGCTATTACATAGGATTCTAGCAACAGTACTTTACAATGAAACATACAGAAGTTTATCAGTATCCAGGACGTGGATTTGGTAAATGCAATTAAGAATTAATTCATTGTTAACTTAGTTTGTTGCGACCTTTCAGAGCCAAAATGTTTCAGTTTAATAAACACACCTTCTTATCATGATAAACATATAATAAGTGTTCTCACCAATAAAGTACTGTTCAGGTTCATTATCATCCTCTTTTTCTGCATCATTTTCTTTTTGTTCCAACTTTTGTTTTAGATTTAGCTGGAGTTCAATTCCATCTGCCCTGAAGATGGCCAAGTCCTCTGACTCAAGCTTCTGTTCATCCTTCTTGTTGTCTTCTTTCTTCTCTTCCTCCTCCTCTTCCTTCTCTTCCACCAGCTGGCTCTTTGTGTGTTCTTCTACTACAAAATGTTCCTGCGTCACAGAGGACTTACTGCTGCTGACCTCTGAAATCTGGTCCTTTTCAGCCTCTGGAGCTGGAGAGACATCTTTGTGGTCATCTCTGCTGAATTAAAGTTAGATTTTTATGTATTTTGTCATGGTTTATTGTTTGTTAGCTTGCTTGTTTTTTCACAAATTTAAGTATAGAAGAAACCAAACATAAAAACAATATATCTGGCTACCCAAGCTTGTTATGAATTATGTTTTAAAACTAATAAGGTGTCTGAAATTTATATTCTGACAATGTCACATCACTATGGAGTTTCTGAAATGAGACATGATATCATTAAATATCTTAGTTTTGAATTGAAAATATTTTTTATAATATAAGACAAGGAAAGAGCTGAGTCCAATATCTGAGACCATGAAACTATCAAATGTTTAGTATTTTTGCACTAAAATTAACATTAGACAATTTTCACAAATGAATTTTTACTGTTGCAGTTCTTCAGTTTAAGAATAGACTACCTTCTAGCAGGTTCTTCTTCTTCATTTTCAAGGGATAAAGTAAGCCCAGAAACTTCTTCAGCAGCAGAAGCAGGCTTTTCCTCTTTTTCCTCTTGGACTTTGAGCTTTTCTTCTTCTTCTTGCTTCCCTAGATCCTCCACAACAGGTTTTGCTTCCTTCTCTGTAACTTCTTCGGGCACCTTTTCCCCAGTCTTCTCCTCACTAACTGCCTCAACAACCTCGTGTTTCTCAGCAGTATCCACTTGGGAGTCTTCCTGCAGGTAGTCCACCAAGCTGCTTGCAGAGGCATCTGGCTGTTGATCTTTAGGGGCCATTCCTACCTCTAAATCCAGACAACCAAGGGCGATCTGGTGACCTGATTTCTCTGCATTCTCCCTGTTGAGTTTCTGGACCTCTTCAAGGACCAAAATCTGCTTCTTCAATGAGACATGTTCTGCAGGAAGTCCAAACAGAAGTTAGATTTAGTCTCTCACAACCTGGTTAATATTCATCCTGCATATTTAAGAAGCACAAACATTTGCACTTTGATAAATATTTCACACTGGCCTTCTGAACTTGGTTTCTGTCTCACTAAAATACTAGCAAACCGCATCTACATTTAATATACAGTAAAATGTTCCACTCATACAAGGTAGTTTGGTGTATTTATTTACATTTTGCTGCTGCTGTGTCTCAGATTATTTTGACTTGCAAAGAGACACTGGAGTTTGTAGAAGTAACAGTATGTTGATCTCAGCACCTGCTGTATCTGGGGGCTTCATCTTCTTCTGAGCTTTCAGACCCTTAGGGCTCAAACGGGGCTTATCTGTCCCATCTTTGCCTTTGTGGTCTTTCAACTGCGAAGTACAAAACAAAAACCATGAAACCAGAGACCTGAAAAATCTATGAAAAATTAAATTAGTACTTTATCAAAGTAATTACATCTGTTGAAATGTTGATTTTATATAAAATTTATTATAAAATTAACAATTTAGTAATAAACAGTTTACTTTTTCAAAGCCAAAATGAAATAAAAATGTTCTTTTTTCTAGCTTTAGAGTGGCAATGCAAACATTTCACACATTCTCTGAGCACATAAACATACAAAGTTTCCACATTTGCGAGACGCAAGGAAATGCTTTGGTCCATGGAGCTTAATCATGTGAGAAGATTGTAGAGTACTGGGCTCACATGCAGCAGTTATCTCTTGTTTCCCTTTATTGCCTTTATTAGAGGTAGTTTTCTAGTAAAAAGACAAGATGGTAATTCTTAGGAGGGTTATATGAATGCATACAGAATGAACGACATGTTTTAAGAATGAATATATTTAAAAAGAGACACGTTTATATGATGAGTTAGAGTCACATGTAACACACACAATGATGATTCAAAAGTCAAAGACATGTCAGTGACAGGTTGATATGTTGAAAATGCAACCAAAAGTTAATAAAACATTGAAAGATTTGATGACCAATGAAGTAATGCGAGGGACAAAATACAAGCAGCACTTTCTCTGCTTTCAGCTCACAGATTAGCACAGTTATTGTACGTCTCCATGCTCAGAGTGACTTGTATAATGGCATGCCTTTGATTATTCATGGCAGATGGATAGACAAGAGCAGGGGAGTGAATTTATAGCTTATCACTTGTCACACTCAGCAGGGGAATGTAATGTTGACCCTGAGTGGAAAATATTTCAAGTGACTGTAGGCTGTAGTTCAAATTTCTTAGCTGAGGAAACTCACTAAACACCCTATGATCAGTCTAGCTTGGAAAAAACTGTCTTGAACATCAGGTGTCTCACATTTGTTTTTTGAATGCTGTTGTGAGGTCAACAGCAAGGGAGTTATTTCAAGTTCAATGTTTCCCCAGTGACAGCAATATAGTTCAAACATCTGATTGGAAGATTGGGAAGTGAATGTAGAAGTCACCATAACACAAATTACTTTCAAATATCTCACACCTGTGGAGGTGAAGGAAGATGGAGCAATCATCTGACAAGTGTTCTGACGACAACAGAAATTCCCTGAAATGGGAGTCGCAGGGAAGGTATCAGATTGGCATGTGGTCATGAATCATCAGGGTATAATTTTGCCACCAAATATGATACAACCTTTTTACTGGCTTGAAATCAACATATTTATAACTTAATGTAATGTAAGTATGGGTATTAAAAAAAAACTGATTTTACTATTGTGCAATGTGCAGTGACATAAGTATTTTTCCAAGTATGTGATCACATTATCATATTAAGTCAGAATCAATTAGACAAATTTGTACTT
Source organism: Etroplus canarensis (assembly GCA_015106775.1). Classification (NCBI taxonomy): domain Eukaryota; kingdom Metazoa; phylum Chordata; class Actinopteri; order Cichliformes; family Cichlidae; genus Etroplus; species Etroplus canarensis. The sequence continues at coordinate 39,964 of VUQH01011552.1, forward strand.
TGTACGTCACACATCAAGAGCAATACAGGCTCTGCAGCTAGGTGATAAGAGCGCTATGTAAGATGTCAAGCAGCACTTGGTGACCTTTATATAGAGTGATGTTTTGACTGGACAACAAAAACAAGTTTTGATATGAAGGTGACTTTAGCATTACAAGAATGCTTTTTAGTGGAAAAGTCTGCATTTATGAAAATTCAAGCTTTTTATTCATAAAGTGAAAAAATTAAATCTTTGTATACTTGTGCAAACTATAGTAGAATCAAGAGTTACCTAGCCAAGACTATAATTTCAAGGTCTACATGCATTTTCAAATAGATACAGTTCCTGGAAGCCCTAAATCAGAAATATCTTGACTGCATCATGAACAAAACGCTCACTAAACTTTTAAACATTGTGTGATGCAGGAGGTTTAGCAATTTGTGAAGAATCACATAATAAATACTTCACAATGACCAATCTACAATAAAGGGATATCTAAAATAAAATCTCAAGCAAACTATGCCCTTAATGGTAATGACATGACTTAGATTGTCGGCACATGAGAGCTACAGAAATGTGACACAGTGAAAGAAACAGATTGCAAAGACATTGTGACACCTGACTCCTGGTAAGCTGAAGGGGTTCAAGACCGTGTGGACCACAAATACTGTAGCCCTGATCCAAAAACAGAATCTCTACCCTGGGCAACTTGCAATTCACCCCAAACCTTACACCGGCCCTCTCGTGCCCTCCTGGAGGTTCCACAGTAAGCCTCATGCCAAGGAGGCCCTCACATTACACTCAGCACTGACAGAGATCCAACAACGATAAATGTGAGTTAAATAGGGAGTTTATGAGGAACAAGTAACATGCTGCATGTGCAGTACCTTACCTAACACTATAAAATTAGTGTTCTTAATCACTTTACCTTTAATCAGCAGTTGGCAAGTTTATACAAGCCAATGCCCAGACACTACATCAGTCCATTATATCGGAATTTAATACACAGGCCAAGTCACATTCATAGACTAGAGAACTGCTGGAGTGGCCAGCTTTGCTGCTATGATCATTTTCATATGTTCTGCCAAGAACAACAAGATCCCAGGATGATCTTAAACGTCAAAGTCAGCATGGAAAACACAGAAACAAGACTAGTTGTTCATGGTGACGGATGAGCTGCGATGACTGGCATCACTTTTAGATGTATCAAAATGATAAATGAATGCTTCAGATTCTAAACTCCCAGTAACAAAGGCTGAGTCATATTTCTTCAAATTCTAGTTTGTGATGAAACATCATACAGTAATAGAGCCTTTTTGCATTAGACATTACACACTAGGTACACACTTCAGCATATATGTTAAGCATTTTATTTCAGCTTGTCTCACCTTGTCAAGTTTTTTAGCTATTGTGTCTGTAGATGATTTCCTCTTTATAGCTTGCTTTCCTTTACTGTCTTTAGATTTGGAGCCCTTTCGAGCTGCTGGGCATTTGAATATCAACTCCATCACCTTTGAACTCTTCACCGTCTCCCCAATGAAGCCGATCACCTGCTGCATGCTGAGGACCAATTTTTCCATTCCTTCCAACTTCTGAGCCTGCTGCTCAGAACGCTGGTTCACCACCGACATTATGGTGCTCATCTCCTGGCACATCTGCCTCACCTCTCGCCCCATCACTTGGGTCTGGTTCATTACCCTGGGTGGGAAATGGATTTCCTCCTTGTCAACCTTCAGATTCTCCATATCCTTTTCAATGTCATCAATGTCATGAGACATCCCATCTAGTCGGCTGAGGACCTTTTCCTGAATGTAGATTAGCTTGTCCATCTTGCTGCTCAGTGACTCTAAGCGATTTTGGATGATGACAAAGCCTGCATTATTGCTATCTCCCACTGCATTTATTACCAAAGAACTCATGGTTTCCAATGATATAAAAATATTACACCCACTTGGGACCAAAATAGGACTAAAAATGCTTCTGCAAAAACCTTAGCCAGTTCTGCAAAAAAAGAAAAGTGATACAAAAAACTCCAGAAAAAAATATTTTACATCAAAAACTGACAATTAAAAGTTAACAAATCAAATAAACTACAATGCTTAAGCTGTGTTTGTCTCAATTACCACTGAGTTAAACTCCTGTTTCTCTCAAGCTTTATCCCCCTGTGGAGTAAGCAGGTGTTCCTAAATGTAAACGTCCAGCCTACGTCAGCAGGGTTTAAGTGTTTGGGGTGGGGGCTTGGCAATGCTTTGGATATATGAGACTTTTGAGAGCCTTTAAGTGTTAAGCCCACCACCGTCACTCGCCTGCTGGGTGTCAAAATGTTCACTGTACACAGTTCTTCTTCTGTGTGTAAGACAAGTAGGACAATGCTCATTGATAAGCACATTTTTTCCAGTTTAATTGATAACGGTATTAAGTTGTTGTAGAGATGGATACATGTGGTTCACATTTTTGAGTCAACTGCACAGACACCCAAAAAAGAGAGAGGGGTATACATGAAGTCCATGTGTGGGCTTTTAGGCAAAGCAAGAGAATATCTGAGATCATTGCAAAAGAGAAATTGTGTACTTCAGAAGTTTAATATTGCGTAAAAGTGTTCATGAAAAAAGCCTGGGCTGCAAGTTATTTGGCACTACTGCATGTGACTGTGCATGTACTATTGTGAATGAGAACCATGTTGCAATGCAAATTCTCTCCTTATCTCCTGAATGCCTGTAAACTGCACTCAGTGTCAGGGGAAACATGAAGAAGCCTGTGGTTTCTGATTAAGGAAAGCTAGAGTAAGATGTTTAGCCCTGAGCTGAAAGAAGAGCTAGGTAACATGAATGAGTTATCCAGCATTTACTTACTGATAGAAACATCTTCTGATAACCTTTCTTAGGACAGTAAGGGATTAATTTTAACTATGTTGTTGTAATATGCCATAATCCAAGTGCACTATAAATCAAAATATGCATGATTTATTCTAAAAACAGACATGTCAATCATAAGGTGTAAATGTTAATGTATTAAATGTAGCATCTAGTTATTTTTGCAACTAGAGGATGCATTGCAGCTTGTTTGGTCATCAAGCTATTTTTTTTCTTTTTTTACAAACTCTCTGAGCTCATTTTGTATCCATACATTTATGGATGATAAAACTGAGGAAGGATCCAGCTATGCTCAAGCCACCGTGAAATACTTTTGACAACAGAGGCATAGACTGCACGCTGAGCCACAGTGACCTGAGCCAAACTCGCCTCACTCCAGTGACTCAAGCCAAAGTCTGGCCTCATGGGCACAAAGACCAAGGAAGGTTTTGAACTTGGCAAAGGAAAGTTAATGGATGGGGAGGGGGGTTTACCTGTCAGCTCACATTTCATGACAAGTCACTACATCAAATTGCAAATTCATCGCTTTTGTGCGTGTGTGTGTGTGTGTGTGTGTGTGTGTGTGTGTGTGGAGATATGCTATGGTGTGCAAAGCCTTTAAAAAAAATCCTCCTACACCAGCAAGACTTGCAGTAAACTGACCCCCTGATTCTCCTTGTTTTTTATTCTCTCATGGGTTTATTCAAGCAAGATGGCCACAGCAGAAAAAATCAAGTAACTCCAACAAGGCAGAAACAGATGGGGCTGAAACCAACCATCAATCACTCAGGGGAAAGACACGCATCCTCACACCTGTTGGATGCCAACGGATGACAGACAACGTAGGTCATTCACAGCATGTTGTCTCCATTTAATGGACTTGTACAGTTAACTTTCCTATGCAGTAGGGTGCACGGAACATGCAGAGAAATATTAAAGAAAATAGGGCAAGAAACTGACTGCAACATTAAATGTCATCATACAATATGGGGGCACAGTCTTGGTATGTCTGTTTTGATATATCATTGGTCAGTGGTAGGTTCTGTCATAAAGTGAATGTTGAGTTTATATCACTTACACTTTACAGTGAAACTAATGCCAAAGAAAGTAATGGCATCATGACCGGGCTTAAAGTCGTCTCTCACTCTCACTGCCAAGAGCAAGCATGTGTGTACACACAAGGTGGAAGCTGTGAAATCTTTGCCCAATACCACTGCATGATTGAATGTTGTCAAGTTAATGTGACAGCAAAATAATTGGTATGTTTGCAGACAATGTCTAATGCATGAATGAGAAATGCTTTATAAAATATTCAAAATAACTCCATGTTTTTGCATGTGTGTGCATCCTGGTTAACCTTGTAGTTTAAACTTAAGCACTCACAGAGTGGAAAAAATTTAAAGGTAAATTGATATACATCACAGGGGACAGAGCCTTTAAATAGTAAAACTTTAAACTTTTAAGGTCACCATGTGTCCATTGTATCCCCTAATGTCTGTGAAATCAAAGTACATAAGAAAAGCACCAAAGCATACAGTATAAGTCTGCTTTATAATATTAAACTGTAGGGCTGCAACTGATAAGGCTGATTATTTCTAAGTTAATTTATTCTTTGTTTGGTTGTGTATAACATTTCAAAAAGAAACATTTAAAAAGCTCAGCAGTTTTTTTTAATATATTCAAATTATACTGGAAAGTGACATGAAAAAAAACCCACTAAATTAACAGGTTTGCTTCAAAAAATATCAGAAACAAGTCCAGAGTTACAAAATAACTCTAATAATTATTTTTTTCTTGCGTAACTAATCATTTCTAGCTTTAATTAATTGTTACATAATTTATGACTAGATTTCAGATAAAGACCTGCTTTTGATAAAATTAAGGCTTCAGAAGCATTTTTACATTCAAATAATTGCTTACTTACTTAACTATTCATTAAAATTTGCAATGAAACAATGAGGAGACAGCTTATTATCTTTACTTAAACATGTACATGTACATGCACAAACACTGTGAATATGCAGTATACATATATGCTGGATATGGTTAGTACAGAATTTCTGTTCAAAAATTAGAAATGTTTATTGTCATCATACAACTATAACAAAATTACAGATTATTAAAAAATCATATATCATAAGAAAGTATTCTTGGTATATTTTATCTACTGAGTTATTTATGTGTTATGAGTTGTATCTTTATTATGTTTTGGGTTTTGTTGTTGTTCCTGTTTGGCTATTTTCTTTAACTGTCTCTTAGCAGCACTGGAATACATCAAAATAAAGGAAACGAGTAACTGCCACAGCTGATTTAGACTGGATGCATGAAAGCAAAAAGGCAAAAAGTTCACTTGAATGGCAAATTATTTGTTTGTTTGTCTTTTTGTGCCATTGAGACTGTTTTTTACTTTTGTTTTTCTTTTAAAAAGTCAGTGTGTGAATATTGTGACCAAAATGACCCTCTGCGCTAGGTTATTTGTTTGGCACTGAGACAAGGTGAACTGTTAAAAATGGAGGGCCTTTACAGAGAACACAATGTCCTGGGAAGCTCTGGGGATGTGTGCCGTGGCCACTATCCAGTCACCTCTCTGTCTCCACTCACACTTCGCTCTGCCTGCCAGCTCTGGCTATACTTTCACTTGGAAACTTGTGGGCTTAAATGTGTGTGGCAACTATGAAACCTAACTCCTTGTGCTAATGTCTAAGAAGTCTGTTCTGTTCTCCCCCTGTCATCTCGGATTTTCTCTTGGCATGCAAACACATTTTGCGGCCGCTATTTGACAAACTTTCTGTTTCTGATTATAAAATGTCAAAAAACCACGTTACACTGCATTCTGATCATTCAGTATTGTGACACACCCAAATCCAGCCTCTTTCCTTGCATACAAATGTCTGTCTTGTTAAATGTAATTGTCATGAGTTGGTGTTTGTGTGTGTGTGTGTGTATGTGTGTGTGTGTGTGT
>VUQH01011555.1:3805-14374 GCA_015106775.1 Etroplus canarensis
TTTGAAGACATCCCACTGAGTTGCAGTGGGTTTTTTTTTTTTTTTTTTTTACCATTTTCTGACATTTTAAAAGCTAATTTTTCTGTAAAGTTAAAAAAAAATGCATTATTTGCAACTTAGCAGCAGCGCTGAAATAGATTTCAGTGACATTAAGCAGGTTAACCCACTTGCACGCTGCTGCTCGCCCATATATTGAAAGTAAACTATTGGTTTATGAGATTTGCATTGAATTGCGTTTCTATCTATATTTTACACAGTATCCCAACCTTTTTGGAACTGGGGTTGTAGAATATGTTGGTATTTTATTTTGAGAGTTCCGTCACTGCTAACCTGGTAGCTCCAGCCTGTTGGCGACCAGGACAGCATACACGTAGGGAAACTAGCAGCGATTGAACTTTCAAAACAAAGCAGCTGCCTGCGCATATACTGTCGTAGAAGAAGATTACGACTTCAAAACACTGATCTAATTCTGGCTACTTCACCCCAAAATCTGACTGATCCTGTAATCCTGACTAACATTGACCAATACTGTACCAGAAGAGGAAGACCAGGTCCTCCTTCTTGGACTCCTTGGTCTCGTAGGTGGCGTCATACAGGGCGTATCTGCAGTCGTTGAGCGGGAGGAGTTTAACGAAGCTGCTGTAGGGATCTTCCACCGTATCGCCGATATCCCCCACCAGGATCTGCTTTCCCTCCTCCACGATGATCGTCTTCCTGTCTTCACTCAGACAGAACAGCACCGCCTTCTTCCTTTTCTTCATCTCATCCTGGGTTGAAGATTTCCTCACCTTCATGTCGTTGAACACCCTGATGACTTCATCGTTCACTGTCACGCCTGATGCCTGTGGAGGAGAAGCAGTACTCAGTGGAACTCGTCATCCATTTCACATCATTAATGTCTGTCGTTACTTCAGTAAACGGAATCAAGGAGCTACATTTAGGTCCATAAAGATTTGAACAATGAGAATATTTGAAGAATTCGCACCTCAGGGCACTACAACCGAATTTTAAACCAAACCAGGGTGACATTTTTATACACAGCCCCCCCATTTTCAGAGGCTCAGAAGTAACCTGACAATCACAATTTGAATAAGTTATTTTAAAATGTTAAAATCTGAGTCAAAATCATTTGCAGGAAATTCCTGTCTCAAGTCTACAACCCGTGAACATAAAACATAAAAACTCCCCACCAGTAAATTCAATGCTTCTGTTAAGCCCTTTGAATTAAAGTCCACGCTTCATCAGATTGCAAAATTACCAATATTGTATCACTGTCCAAATACTTATGGCACTGATTGTAAATGAAAATTCTAGACTTTTACAGGTTTTTCAGGTCTGCTGTGCTCGGCTGACAGGAGAGTCATTCATAGCTAACGAATCAGACTTGAACTCTGACCTCCTGCTAAGGAACAATGCAGCCTGCAGCAGACAGGAAGTCAGTTAATGGAATAGCACGGAATGGTGGATCTTCACTGTCCTAAAGGCGATAAATTCACCACAAGTTTAGTACAGTCAAACTTACAACATAAAGTGATGTTAGAAAGCCGGTTCTTTAGTCAGTGGGTGTATTCACTGTGCATCTTAAAAAGCGAAACGTCACCAAACTGCAGAGCCAACAAGCACAGTGCACTATTTCCTGCTCATAAAGATTTGTGGCACCCATCAAGGAAATTTTGATCCCCAGGACTGATATTACAACCTGTTTATTCAAAGTAGCGTTTAATTTGCTCCAGCTTAAATTAAGTTTTGTTCGCCAAGTGCCCGGAAATAACTGGAAAACGCAAAAATGTCAGTTAAGTAAGGTAACAGACTTGTGGACCAATCCTGCTCATCTGTCACCAGGAGAAACCGTGACTTAAAGATGTCTGTCATGAGTCACATCATCTCTGCAATACTGAACAATGAGACACGACTGTAGACATCAGGAAGGGCATCCAGCGTAAAATCTCTGCCAAATTACCAATGCGGATTCACCCACAGCTGCGACCCCTTGGGCAGAATACAAGGAAGTAGCTGAAGATACATTTTTAGACACGACTGAAGACATTTTCCTCACAAAGCAGGCCTAGAACGCAATGACACCCAAGGGCATCAACTCAACACCATGGAAAGTCAGTGAGGACACGACAATAGAAGTCCAGACACCACCTCAGGCACTGAGTGAATACACTGGAAAGGAAGTGAGTAAATGCAACACAATGCAGAACCAGGGCAAAGAAAACCATGGGAAGTCAAGAGATTAAGTGAGTCATTATGGGCGTCAACAAACCAGCAGGAAGTCTCTGCCACAGTGTGTCAGTGATGGCACATGCCCACATAGCCGTTTTTACATTAAGTATAGTGTTTCTTCTCACCGCTGGAGCCTTTCAATAGACGGCAGATGACCGGCAGGTGCTCGGCAGGTGCTCTACCTGTCCTACAACCGTGCAAACACTGAGCTGCACTTGTCTGGACGATTGCCTCACATTGCCTGTCTCTTCACAGATTTTAAACTGAAACCAACGTGGCAGCCCACTTGCAAACTTTCTCATTTATTACAAAAAGTGTCTTCTGAAAAGGTTTGAGTCAAGAAACCAGAATCTGCCCTTTCTTTTCCTGCAAGTTTCCAGAGGTGCTGCACCATGCCAGACGGCCCCAATTTGCATAAAGTAGCCTAGACTTCTAATTTTTGCAAATGAGAGGTAAGCAACCAGATGCCTTCTCTCTCAAAATGCAACAATATAATATTAGAATGCACTGCACATCTTGTTACACAAGACAATGACTGGGAAGCATAGAACCAACGGATGCATGAGTCAACGCCATAATGGACCACCTTATAGTCAGGGAATGCAATGCCATGTGGAGTCCTAAACGTATGGCGACAGGAGAACACACCCTAAACAGTAATGTGACCACACCGGAATGGGGAGTTAGTGAAGCATGTGAAGCCACTGAAGGCAGCACTGCATGAAAATGGTGAACTAATTGTTAAGTTGTCGTCTCCTGAAGTGATCTTACAAAAAAAAAAAAAGTGATCTTGCAGGCCTCCTCCTCATTCTGATCAACCTTTTTCATTCTGTCAGCATAAAGCTTTGATTATGGTCAGCACAGCTGTGACACACCAGTCCTGTAAGCCTTCAGGGTGTTGGAGCATTTCCCTGTCTGTAATTAAGAATCTGAGCTCCAGCACTGATACTAGAGGTGGGAATTACCAGAAACTCCACAATACAATATTATCATGATATTATTATTATTATTATTACTATTATTGATTTTAAACATTTTGAGATATACATCATCTTTTTATAACTGCAAATTATGTAACATTTTTACATCTATCACTGTCAAGCAGACACTGACAAACACTGTCATTAAAACCTGTCGGAAATAACAAACTGAACTGTTTGTATAACAGTCTAGTCCAATGTAAGTGAACACAAACGACTCTTGCAACAATGCAACTTGAAGAAAATTTACACAGCTCTTTCAGCAACTGAAGATTTTGAAAACAAGAGGTGGAATGAAAAAGCAACTGATTTTATTATTCTAGTAAACTTCAGTTTGTGTTTGCAATTTATATAATAAGATGTTGATATTTGGTATCCCTGTAAACCTAGGGGCCGTGCCAGGTTACAAAAATGAAGTGCCCGTGGTCCTTCAGTGATGGAACGACTCTTGTCGAGTTGGTGGTTTTGCAGCTCTCTCACCTTTCTGTTCTTTTTTGGTTAAGTTCCACTGTTGAACATGATCGTCACACAGACTTCAGTCCACATGTAGCTCTGTACTGATCTGCTGACTCAGGTTGGACTAACAGTTCTCAGCTGATCCATTAAAACAACCTCACAGTCTGATGGGACCCACACCGTCTCCACTGCACTGTGATAATCAGCTCTTTAAGTAGAAACCCTCCTCCTTTCCAGAGTCTCAGACATGCTTTATAGTTTCTGCTTTGAGGTTCGGACAGCTGGAAGGACGAGGCAGGACATCTGAAGACATTAAGGTGGATGTTTGACTAAATGATTGATTGAATTCACTGAAAACTCCGCAGATGAATCAGTTCAGCTGAATGGTGAAGCCGTTTCTGTGTTGTGTTCTAGTCTCCAAATGCTACCCAGAATTTGGGAACTAAACAGAGCAAATAGAAGCAACTGATGACAATTTTCCGTACCCACTTATCTTTACAGTTTCCAAATGAAGTGTCCGTAAAATGTGAAAAGGCAGAACAAATAATCACTGTGATTTCCCAAAACCGAATGGTTTTCCAAGACACATTCCTTTAAAAGGTAGGTCATGTGTTTTAGCAACCCTGTGGTTCGTGTCCCATACACACTGCACCATTACGCTTTACACCTCAAAGGCACAAAGCAGGAAGAATGTATTCATTCCCTGCATTGTGGCATCAGTGTGTCCTTTTGTCACTGCTATCCAGATTTAATGATTAGCTCTCCACTATCTGCCAGTTCTCCCTTCAGTTTCTTCTTTATCACAAGCTATTAAACTTTGGATGCTTTACTCTTATTCATCTGCCGCAAGAAGTCCAAGGTGCATCTATAAGTGAGCTCAACTGGCAGGAGAATCTGGTTAGAGTGGCTCCATGTTTTAACAACAACAATACTTGGTGCCAACTGGCTTGCCAAGGCCTGTTATAAAGACTTGAAATGAGCATTTTAGCCGTCGCCATTAGAAACGTCACCAGAAACAATACTTTCAATACCAAAATTCTGAAAACACAAAGGCTCTTCTTTTGTTGTTTTAGTACTGCTGGTACTGTAGCCAGTGTACGTACTGAGGCTGCAATTCTTCCAGAACTGACAGAAGGCAACATACAGCTACAAGTCATCTTGTCTATGCTACAGAATGTGTTAAATTCTGGAGGGAAGAGGATGGACAGACACACACACACAAACACACCCACAGGAAAATCTGCATGTGTGCAGCTGCCACGACAGCCCTGCCTGGCTCATTAATAAGAAAGTGAGTCAGGAGTCGGGTATGGAGGCACTCTGCGTTCAAAGTGGAAGACCAGGGGTAATGATTGACTCACAAAAGGCAATATGCCTATTTTCAGATCAAGGAAGGAAATGCTTCCACTTTAGCAGAGCACCTAAAACAGACCAGTACCCAGATCTGTTCAAAGAATTCACGGTTTGTGAACTGACTGGTACTTAAATAGCACTTTTCTACCCTAAGCAGTCTTTACAACAAACCTTATTCACCCATTCACACATGTTCACACAGTGCCTTTAAGGCTATTTGATCTATCACACACATACACTCTGATGACTGCATCTAGGTTCAGTGCCTTGAAGAGGCACGACTCGAGTCTCTAAAATTTCAGTAAGAAGGCGACCCACTCTACCCGCTGAGCCACAGCTGCCCCTTCAATTCATACTGAAAACCTCCATGGTATTATTGATATTATCCTGAAACACACATTACTACTTTGTTTGAAACATCTGGCACTGCCTGTGTGAAAGCAGCTGTTCCACAGGTTAAAAAAATGTTCTATAAATGCTTAAGTTAGTGAAACTAAAGTTATACCTTGCAGTAACAGCACTGATATGTTGTCATTCCCTTTAATAACCTTAAACTGCTAAAGAGAAAGTTAGAAAGGCCATAAAAATTGAATTCATTCAAAGTTATTATTGCAGCATCTACACAAACAGTACTGTACTCTGTCAGGTAAAGAGTTAGGGGCATTAGAGCTAACCATTTTTGTAATATTCAGATGATTATAATAAAGGAGTTTATAAGAACGTGAGTGGACTTAAGTGTGAAAGGACGAGCTCTTTGGCTATGACACTTCCTTAGCAAATGAACATAGCCTGGATAATCATTCTCTCACACAACAAAGAATGGCCAAAATTTATGAGCTGGACTTGAGGTTTTCTTCTGTAGAAAAGAGGGGCCCATCAAGGAAGTGACCAGTCCACAAGCTTTTTCCCCAAATCATCTACAGGATCGAAACTATTTTCTCCCTGGTGGCCATTAAATGTAACTGCAGGTTTAAGGCTTAACTTTTTAAGCTTCTTTTATACCTCTATGGGTAGTGTAGAACAGGGGTATCAACCTCAATATCATGTAAGGGCCACATTGCAATTATGTAATGCTACACGAGTTTCCAGTAGCGTCAGCATTCACACTTATGCGTCAACCCAATGTGTAGTTACATTTCTAGCAAGGTGCGCGGCAGCTTATGCCGTGGAGAACAGCGTTGGTTTTCAGAAAGGTCTGGGGCTACAACATACTCAGGACGCTGATTCAACACAGAGGCATAAACCTATCGTAAGAACTGGAACCAGCGTCCATCTTTTAGACTATGTATCAATCATTTAGGAAAAGGAAGTGATAAGATACATAGCAATGGTCATAACTTTTTCCTGCATTACATTAATAAAGCTCTTTCTCTCTCTCTCTCAAAAAAAAACAAAAAATCATGACCATTTAAGGCTGCAGTTACAGATCACCATCATTACTGTCTGAACTGCCCATTCATTTCTTGGATAACTTGTTTGTTACCTTGGAAATAATAGCTTTCTGCAATTTCACAGAAATGAGGAAAACATCTTCACATCTTTCCAAAACAAAAAAGTATTTTTTTTTTTTTTAACTTTACGAGGACAAAAAGACAAACGGTCTCCATAATTAATAAGGTGGAACCAGAAAATATTTGACACTTTTACTGGGGAAGCAATTTCTCACCACAACTTTTTGACATAATTTAGATTCACTTTAAACAGAGCAGCAATTTAATGGAAATTAAAGCAAATGACCTGCTATTTCCACTGTCAGGAGGACCAGCTCAAAGCTACTGAAGTTATTTTAAAAACTAAAGGATCTTTTCATATGTGAACAAAATCCCTCACACTGTATTTTATGCACTTTTTTTGACAACACCTATTGATAGACTGCTAAAGAGATCAAATTTCAATCAGACTTTGGGTGTTTTCTCCCACATGATTAAAAAGAAATTACCTTTTACTTTATGACAGACTTTTTCCAGCTTGATCCCATCAGAGTGAATCAACAGAAATGCTCTCATACACACTGTGCCCGAATTATTTCACTTCAAATATGAAAGAAAGTTTCTGTACACTTGTGCTAACTTTATCATTTCTAAATCAGTGACGTGGTTAAAGTACTACTTCCTGCTTCATGGACGCATTTCCTTGTGGATTTTGTAAGAAAAATATATCCAGGATTCACAAGTGACCTCAGGCAGAACATTTTACAAACCAACCATAACCGTTTTCAGTACTGCTAATCTGCTGATCAACCTAACGTTTTAACTTCCAAAAATGGTTTCCTTTTGTTTGAGCTACAGTTAAGGAAACATTCAGTTTATACTGATGGATGACATGATAAGGACAAAAACCTGTTCTTTACACACACTAAATCCTGAAAAATTTGGCAATTTTGTCCCCAGAGACCTCTGAATATTAAAGGGGTTGAATATTTTAACTTCACTTACTAATAATGAATGAGCCAGCAGATTTTTAAAAAAAAAAACAAAAAAAAAAAAACAAAACAGTTTTTGATCATATTCCCTAAAACTGAGCTGTTTTAAAAGGCATTTTCAAGCAAATCTACTAAACCACAGATGTCAAACTCGCATCCTGCCAAACGGTCCGAGCTGATGCACTGCTTTGGAAAAGGTGGACATTTCAAATGAGGAGGGCAGAAATTTTACACCTTCCGCTGCATTTTCATCAGCTTTACTGACAAATACACACCTTAGCTTGTCATCCCCCACAGCAAGAAATCTAGACAGAAAATTTATTTTTTGCATGCCTGTACTGCAGTGGTTTACACATTTGCCTCACAAGCAAAAGGTCCCTGGTTCAATTCCAGCAGGGGACACAAGCCCTTCTCACCATGGAGGGTTGTATGAAACCTCTACTAAATTACCAGTGCGGATTAATCCGCTGTGGTGACTCCTTCGGAAGAATACAAAGGGGCAGCTGAGGGCACATTTAGTGTTCAAAGTAGTAACAGAAAATTGCCTTTTCTTTTTACCATTTACAATAAAATCTGCCATTTTTTAAAGCAGTAAAAACTATGACATTTTCTATAAATTCATAGATAATTTCAGGTGTTTTTTGCAGGACAAAGCCTTTTATGTCTCAATGTGAGCCCAATGAGCTGTGCTCATGGTTTCTCTACCACTGCAGCATTTCTTTATAAAGCAGAAGATGTTTTTTTAACATTTCACATCTGATGGATTTAATGCGTAGTTAAAAATCTTTACATCAAAAGTAAGGAGAACAATTTGGATGTTTTTCTGGTAAGTTATCAGGCTATCACTCTAATGGCCTGGCCCATTTAAAATGCAGTTGGGCTGATATAAAGCGAGTTTGACAGGCCTGTACTGAAGCCTCTCCAACAATGACAATAAGGATCTGTGTTTTCCCTTCATGTAAGGACAGCGATACTATATCACAGACTGATCGTTAGAAAAATGACAGGTTAGATGCTTTTCTTTATGGTAAGTTAATTTAAAGTGCACATCTGAGAGATTTGGGGCTATTAAAGGACAACTTTTTAAAAATGGGCAAATGAATTAATATTTTCTGTCTTGTATGAATATCCAGGAATCAATGAATGGGCGAATGTGTAGTTATATTTTAAAGAATCCATTTGATCTTTTGTGTTTAAAAGGCCTTCATGAAGCGCGTGAGCAGCAGGAAACAGGACGGGCAGACCAGCTCTCCGTCGGTGGGTGGTGTTGGTGGTGTGGGTGGTGTGACTGGTGACACTGGCGCACCAGCGGTTCGTTAGCCTACAGGCCTCCATACAGCCTGTACACAGCTTGCACAGTCACTGCGAGACTCGGCCCGGCCTTCCGAACCCCCCCCCGCTGCGATCTGGCTCTGATTCGGTCTCTGGGTGCGGGCTAAGTCAGCCCAGCAGGACCGCAGCCGGAATAAGATGGCCGCCTCGGGCCACACGGCCTGGGGCCAGGCACGGCCCAGCGCGGCCTGGTCCGGCCCGACGCCCCAAAACGGGCCGTTAACCCGAACAGGACTCTAAAAGCGCTCTACTTGGGTCAGAGGACTAACTCCCGGTGCAGGAGCAGTTTCTCGATGACACAGACACCGAATAATCGTCGGGAGTCTGCGGATAAGGTAACGGGAGCGGCAGCCATGCTAGTTGTCGCCAAGCTACACGCCGAGCCGCATAGCGGTGCGCCACGGACCCGGGTTATCCGGACCGGACCGGACACGAACGGGCTTCTAAGAGCGTCCGCCGAACGCCGGGGACCGTTTCCGTCGGTTCTTACCATGTTGTCCCGGGGTTCGTCCGCGCTGCGTCGCCGTCAGAACGCTGTTTGTCGTGAGTGAAAGGGAGCTGGGAATGTGGCCGGCAGACCAAAGAATGAGGAGCAGAGGAGGGGGGAGGGGTCTGGAAGGGAGAGGAGGCGGAGCTTCAGGGGAGTCGGTGCGCCTTCAGTCACCGGGCAGGGCTCCACGAGCACCGGAGGGCCTGTGGATCCGTGGCAAAAAGATCACGCAGTTTAAACACGTGAAATGATGGCAGAAATTTAAATCACCAGTCTGTTTAAGAATGAAACTGTTTTTTTTTTTTTTGCAGGGGCGATTCTAGGGTCAGACATCTGGGGGGGCTTAGCCCCCAAATAGAACGTCACGCATACATTAATATATTAGTAAAACAATAATATTTAATAAATTGATAGTGAAAAAAACGCAACCACAAGGGGACCACACTCCTAATGGCAGTCCCCAACCTAGGTAAATGGGGAGGGTTGTGACAGGAAGGGCATCCGAGATAAAACTTACCAATGTGGATTAATTAGCTTTGGTGACCCCTTTGGGGGAAAATTCTTCTTCTACTTCTTCTCGCTGCTCCCGTTAGGGGTCGCCACAGCCTCCATCTCACCCTATCTCTTGCATCCTCTTTCCTCACACCCACCCTCTGCATGTCCTCCTTCACTACATCCATGAATCTTCTCTGTGCTCTTCCTCTTCTCCTCCTGCCTGGCAGCTCCATCTTCAACATCCTTTGTCCAATATACCCACTATCCCTCCTCTGAACATGTCTAAATCATCTCAGCCTTGCCTCTCTGACTTTGTCTCCAAACTTCTCAACCTGAGCTGTCCCTCTGATGGACTCCTGTCCACTCCCAGGGAAAATCTCAACATCTTCAATTCAACCACCTCCAGCTCCGCCTCCTGTCTTTTTGTCAGTGCCACCATCTCCAAACCATACATCATAGCAGGTCTCACAACTGTCTTGTAAACCTTCCCTTTCACTCTTGCTGCTATCCTTCTGTCACAAAGCACCCTTGACACTTGTCTCCACCCACTCCACCCTGCCTGCACTCTCTTCTTCACCTCTCTTGTGCTCTGTCCGTTGCTTTGGATGGCTGATCCCAAGTATTTAAACTCATCCACCTTCACCACCTCTACTCCTTGCATCTTCACCGTTCCACCTGCCTCCCGTTCATTCACACACATGTACTCTGTCTTGCTTCTACTGACTTTCATTCCTCTTCTCTCCAGTGCATACCTCCTCCCTATTCTCACTACAGATCACAATGTCGTCTGCGAACATCATAGTCTACGGAGA
>VUQH01011559.1:11104-36499 GCA_015106775.1 Etroplus canarensis
CATGGGGAAAAATTAGGTAGTGGGATGAATAAAGTGACTATAAATATAAGGCAGATTTGTATGGTATTACACTTACTCAGAAATGAGATTTTTGTGGTGGTGCAGACCAAAAACAGAGCTAAAACAGGACTGAATATTGGACTTTCACTGGATACCGACAAGCATGACTGAATGATGGCTCTGGTATTGGACTTTCACTGGATACCGACAAGCATGACTGAATGATGGCTCTGGTATTGGACTTTCACTGGATACCGACAAGCATGACTGAATGATGGCTCTGGTATTGGACTTTCACTGGATACCGACAAGCATGACTGAATGATGGCTCTGGTATCTCTCTCTCTCTCTCTCAAAACGTTTACTGCTTATTGTTTTGCCACCAAGCAGCAATATTATCCTCCCATTTGTCATAACTAGCAAAAGGGTGGATGACCCCGATCTCATTTGTGAACCTGTCAAAACTGCAGCAGAGCAGGATTACCTATATGGATGATTCAAAAGCCATTGTGATGCTGTCCCCTGTGACTGAATAGACTTCCATTATCTCAAAGGTCTGAAATGCCAAGTTTGCAGTTTGCAGGACATCTGCACAAATCTAAATGCCAAAGTTAACCACAATTAAAGTTCATCCTCTCAGCCTTGATCTCTAGAGTCTAGTTGAAATTAAATTATTTTAGCTTCAATTTGTTCACTATAAAACCTTGTCTGACATTTTTTTGCACTTACTTTAGTCTTCCGCTACTTTACTTTAAAAATTCCCATATTGTCACAGTCCCCTATCATGACCTGCCTCCTTTTGTCTCGTTATCTGTCTTTCTGTTCCTTTGATACTCTCTTTCTTGCTCTCTCTCTCTCTCTCTCTTTTAGGTGTGGGTTGGGCAGACTTACTACTGTATGTGTTTAAGCTTTCAGGTGTGGCTAGGCAGAGTTTGGACTGCACACCTGCTTCCTATCCCCATGCCAGTAGCTTAATGCTGCTGGCATGGTGCTTACAGTTCTGTGTAGCAAGCCAGGCCAGCATTCTAGTTTTTGGAATTCTTATTGTTACTGTTTTCGATGATGAATATTTTCTGTTGCTGCTCTGCCTTGATCTTCATGTGTCACTCCTGAGCTATTGGAAACCTGCCTAACCCACCCTCACTCTTGACTCAAGGGTTCTTGCCAAGTTCTTTGCAGTACCTCAACCAAGGTTTTTTTGGTCAAACTCTATGCCTGGACACTTCTTGGACTTAATACTCAAAGAGACAAGGAAACCTCAAGGAAAGTGACTTTGCACACCCATTGTAAATACACCCGTGACGCCAAGGATTCTTCACCTTCACCCTTTTCTGTAAATACACTGAAGAAGAAAAGACTTTGGGCATTATTACAACTCATTGTATATACACTTGTTTTCATTAAACCATTTCAACCATCCTTCTGTGTCTGTTCGCTCTTGGATTCACACCACTGGAGACCTGACACATTTTTATCATACATTGATACTCCTTACTAGTTCTAAACAGCATCTCTGCTTCTCTTTCTTGTAGTTGTATTATTGTTATTTCTTCCTGTTCAGTACAGCACATTCAGAACCAATTGTTCTGTATGTACTGGCATACCTCCTTGCCATCTCTCTCTGTCCAATGTTGTTTGGTTTGCAGAGTGCTTACTCATTTGAATTGAGACTGTAAGGATAGGTTGCTGTACACTCTACATTTTGGAAAAGCTTGATTAAGGTCAATATAAATAAACAGCTTGTTTTATTAGGTTTACTGTAGACAGCTGTATACAGCATGTTTTGGCCCTGCAGATGTTCAGTGTGCATCAGTGTATGTGTCTTTTTGTCCTGGTCTGATATGACTTGAAGCCTTGCAGGGAATATGGTATCATGGCGTTGGGTTTTGGCCAGCTGCTTCTTCTCTCTCTTGATCTCTCCCTCTCCCTCTCTTGGTTGCTCTCGCTCTTGCCTGATTGGCCCCTCTCTCCAGGAGTTCTACAGCTGCTAGCAATCAGCGGACACACCTGTTTTCACTCTCATCTCTCCATAAAGACACCAGCTCTGCTGTCCACTGTCGCCAGACCGTTCAGCCAGTATCTAGTGGTTTTGGATTTATTTTGTTTTCTTCACTGATGTTGCCCAGAAGCCTATAGAATTTTCTTAGCTCCCCTGTCTGCCTTATAGACAGTTTATAGTGATCTTTACCAGTGCCTTAGTGCCCACTGCCTTTTAGTTTATATTTATTACCAGTGCCTTTTAGTTTGTGTGTTCAATAAACTCGTTTTAACATGCCTTGTTGTGCGCCTGCGTCTGATCATGACAGAACGGCCTGGCCACAAAACGGTCTTAGCGGGGACATTCCAGGGTGTGATGCTGAGCCGGCACGAGCAAATGCTATGCTCCTTGTCAGAACAGCAACAGTACACTAATTAGCAGTTAAATCAGAAAGGAGCTATGCTCTAGCAACTCCCAGCAACTCAGGGCTCAGCGGTTCTCAAGGTTTCTGCTCAGCCCCCACCCCCTGAACCTCCAGTGCCACCTCTGCTGGTTTTCTGAGAGGCTTCGTGCCCCACTCCTGAGTCCAAAGTTCTCTTCTGTCAGCCCCTTTCATTTGTAATTACCAGCTACTTTGTGTCTTGTGGAGGATTTATCTCACTTCCTGGTGCTGGTGGACTGGAGGGCTGACCAGTGCTTTCTGGATAGGGACCTTGTCACCCACCTTAAAATTCCCACCACTCCTTTAAATACTCCAGTCAGCGTAACAGCCTTGGACGAGTCCCGCATCACTCGCATTATTTACCAGACTGAACCGGTCCAGCTTGCCATACCAGAAACCACTACAAAAGTATCCAGTTTTTTTCTCTCCTAAGATTCCTTGGTACTAAGTTATCCCTGGTTAAGACTGCACAACCCTATTCTTAACTAGATAGCTAGCAGAGTGTTGAACTGGAGTGACTACTGCTTAGTCTCCTCCCTGAAGTCAATGTAGTCAGTTGTAAAGTCTCCTAACCCTGCTGGCCCACACTGTCTGATTTGTCTCTAGCTCCCGCTGAGTGTAATGATTAAGGGGAGGTTTTCAGTAGGATTAAGGTACTATCACTGCCACCACACGGACCCTATGAGTGTCATATAGACTTACTCCCCGGGCCCCATTACCCACTAATTGCCCATATAATCTGTCTCAGAATCAAAATACTTTATTAATCCCAGGGGGAAAATTGCATAACGCCCCAAATGTGAGGTTATGGAGGCGTACCTCAGATGTTCCCTCCAGGCTAGTATTATCCATCCTTCAACTTCACCTTTGAGAGTGCACTTCAATTGTGTAGCCAAGAAAGATGTGTTTCTATGCCCATGCAGATAGATTATCATAGGCTGAATAATACCCAAAACAAATGTTTCCACGGTGTTACAGTGCATCCAGAAAATATTCACAGCACTTTACTTTTTCCACATTTTGTTATGTTACAGCCTTATTATAAAACAGATTTCCCTTAAAATTTAATACACAACACCCCATAATGACAATGTAAACTTTTTTTTTTAAATGTTTGCAAATTTATTAAAAATAAAAAGTCAAGAAATCACATGTACTTAAGTATTCAGTCTTTGCTCAGTGCTTTGTTGATGCCCTTTTTGGCAATTACAGCCTCAAGTCTTCTTGAATATGATGCCACAAGCTTGGCACACCTATCTTTGGGCAGTTTCGCCCCAGTCTGAGGTCAAGTGCACTCTGGAACAGGTTTTCATCTAGGATGTCTCTATACATTGCTGCATTCATTTCTACTTCTATCCTGACTAATCTCCTAGTTCCTGTCGCTGAAAAACTTCCCCACAACATGATGCTACCACCACCATGCTTCACTGTAGGGATGGTATTGGCCAGGTGATGAGAGGTGCCTGGTTTCCTGCAAACATGACGCCTGGCATTCACGCCAAAAAGTTCAATCTTTGTCTCATCGGACCAGAGACTGTTATTTCTCAAGGTCTAAGAGTCTTTCAGGTGCCTTTTGGCAAACTCCAGGCAGACTGCCATGTGCCTTTTACTAAGGAGTGGCTTCCGTCTGGCCATTCTACCATACAGGCCTGATTGGTGGATTGTTGTAGAGATGGTTGTCCTTCTGGAAGATTCTCCTCTCTCCACAGAAGGACGTGGAGCTCTGACAGAGTGACCATTGGGTCCTTGGTCACCTCTCTGACCAAGACCATTCACCCCTGATTGTTCAGTTTAGACGGCTGGCCAGCTTTTGGAAGAGTCCTCCAAAAGCTGGCCACTGTGCTCATTGAGACCTTCAAAGCAGCAGAAACTTTTTTTGTACCTTTCCCCAGATTTGTGCCTCAAGACAATCTTGTCTCCACAGCTATTTCCTTTGACTTCATGGTTGGTTTGCACTCTGATATGCACTGTCAACTGTGGGACCTTATGTAGACAGGTGTGTGCCTTTCCAAATCATGTCCAATCAACTAAATTCACCACAGGTGGACTCCAATTAAGCTGCAGAAACATCTGAAGGATGATCAGTGGAAAACAGCTGCACCTGAGCTCAATTTTGAGCTTCAAGGCAAAGACTGAATACTTACGTACATGTGCTTTCTTGATTTTTCATTCTTAATAAACTTGTAAACCTTTCAAAAAACTTTCACATTGTCATTATGGGGTGTTATAAGTTGAATTTTGAGGGAAAGAATGAATGTATTCCGTTTTGGAATAAGGCTGTAACACAACAAAATGTGGAAAAAGGGAAGCACCGTGAATACTTTGCTGATGCACTATAAAATTTTCATAAAACTGAACTTAAGAAATTCATACCATTTATTGAGGATAAGAGAGGGGGATGACTGGAAGACAGCATTTAACACCCTGTTGGGGCATTCTGAATACCTAGTCATGCCATTTGGACTCACTAATGTCCTGGCTGTCTTCAGGCATTTGTAAATGATGTTTTCTACAACTTCATTAATTATTTGTTTTCGTTTATCTAAGTGACATTTTAATTTTCTCCTGAAACCCAGCTGAACATTAAGCTCACATGCGCAATGTCTTACGGCAACTGAAAATAAGTTATGTCAAAGTGGAGAAGTGTGAATTTAAGATTGCCTCAGTTTCCTTCCTGGGGTTAATTTGTGAGAGTGAGCAGATCAAAACAGACCCTGAGAAAACCAAGGCATTAGTGGACTAACCTACCACAATAGGAAGCAGCTACAGAGATTTTTAGACTGCAATTTTTTTTTGGTGTTTCATATGGGACTGTAATAAGATTGCAGCTCCTCTTACTCGGCTCACCTCACCTGCTATTTTCACTAGGTCAGAGGAAGCTGAAGGGGCTTTTTTTTTGGACCCTCAAAGAGCAATTTGCCTTGGCTCCTGTGTTAGTTCAGCCAGACCCTTCTCTTCAGTTCATTATGGAGATTGATGCTACAGACATCGAGGTTGAGGTGATCCTGTCAACCCCAGATGGCACGCTTCAGTCATGTGGTTTTTTTTCTCCCAGAACTTAATGCTGGCAAAGTGGAATTATGATGTGGGAGACTGAGAACTTTTTAGCCATTAAACTAGCATTGGAGGAGTGGCAGCACTGGTTGAAGGGGGCCAAAAATCCATTCATTGTCTGGACTGACCACAAGAACTTACCCCACATTAAGTCAGCAAAGAGACTAAATCCCCATCAGGCTCATTGGGCATTATTCTTTGACAGATTTAATGTCACAAACACCTACCACCCAGGCTCCCATAACATCAAGCCTGATACTCTGTCTCAACAGTTCTTTTTGAGAGCACCCTTTCTATAGAACCCATTCTCCTTACCAGTGGCCTGGCGGGCACACTGATTTAAGAAATTGAGACTCAAATAAAACAGGCTCAGCAGCAGGAACCGGACCCCAGAGGTGGCCCTCCAAGCTGCCTGTACTTGCCCTTTTCCATGGGCTCCCAAATGATCCACTGGGCCCACTCTGCTTGGTTCACTTGCCATCTTGGGGTCAGTAGAACTGTTATGCTAATTAAACAATCATTCTGTTGGCCAACTCTCCAAAGGGATGTATATTCTTGTGGTTTGGCCTGCTCTGTTTGCTCATGAAGTAAAGCTAGCTCTTGTCAGGGTCTGTGTGTTTTTGTGTCCTCTGTCTCCCTGCCTTGCTCTCTGGCCAGCATTTTGTTGTCGTGTTCTCGTTTCCTGTTTTACTTTAAAGTTTGGGTTGTCCTGTGTATTGTGTTCTGTGTGCTTCCTGCCCTTGATTGTTGCCACCTGTTTTCCCTCCCTGCCTGTTGCCTGTTACTCGTTTAGTCCTTGTTTATTTAAGTCCTGTCTCTCCTTTGTTCAGTGTCGCAACGTCTTGGTTTCTCAGTTTATTTCTCAGGTGTGGTGAGCCTTTCTAAAGCATTGGGAGCTAGTGTTAGTCTCTCTTCCTCATCCTCAGAGCAATGGGCAAACAGAGCGGGTAAACTAAGGTGGAAGCTGCTTTAAGTTGTTACAACCACCAACCCCTCCACCTGGAGCACGCAGCTAGCCTGGGTTGAATGTGCACACAATTCAGCGATGTCAGCCTCCACTGGACACTCGCCGTCTGAGGCCTCCCTGGGATAGCAACTGCTGCTGTTTCCTTACTAGGAGGAGGAGATAGCTGTACCATCCGTCCAGCATCACATCCGCTGCTGCTGCTGTAAGATCTGGAGGGAGACTGAGGTGGTGCTACTGTGTACAGTAGACCAGAACTGGTGCTTTGCAAATCGACATTGAACACCAGCTCCATAAGGTTCCCCAGGTCAGAGTGCCTCATTATCCACAAAAAATATTCCACTAATGTCTGAATCTATAAAACTGCTGCTGAGATTCATAGACCTGTATGTCATGGAATTCATAATCAATCCTACAGCTGTCAATCTTAAAATCCTCAAGTGCCTCAAACTTGATCCCACTTTCCATATTTCTCAGATGAAGTCTGTCTCCTCGAGCCCTCTATGCCGTCCTGCCAGACCACCTCCGCCCACCTGGAATGTCGATGGTTCTCTTGCCTACTCTGCGCGCCAGCTCTTGAATGGTCATCACCAGTGGTGGCCTCCAATACCTGGTCGACTGGGAGGGTTATGGTCTGGAGGACCGTACCCTGGATGTCCCGCTCCCTCATCTTTGACCTGGCCCTGTTGAGGGATTTCCATCATCACTATCTGAAAGAGGCTGTTAGCTCTCTCAGTGGGGGATGGGGATGGGGGTCTTGCTCTCGTCTGGCTGCCGGTGCCTTAGTGCCCACTGCCTTTTATGTGTTTATATCACTCATTTTAACTTGCCCCATTGTGTGGCTGCGTCTGAGTCCCTCTGCCTGATCATGGCACATGTTTCTGTGAATCACATTGTCAAGACATTTTGGGCCTCATTTAGTATTTCCATTTGATGAATGAAACACACAGATTATAAATGGAAAAAGTACATATCTGTCTATGATGGAAGATGTTATCATGAGGGGCTCAATACGTTTGCGTGATATTCTTATAACCAAACAATTTGACTGATTTTAGAGGATGTTCTCAGCCAAAGCTATTATATCTGCCTTTCTTACAACCATAAATTCAATCTCCCCTTCCTTCTAGACATGCTGCACAAATTGAATACTTGCTTTAAAAAAAACTGTAGAAAAATGACTTTTCTGCCATTTCCTGGCACTCTCATCTGTGTGGTGTTTGTGTCAGGAATGAAGAGGCAGAACCGGTGGAGCGGTGATTTAAAAAAAAAAAAAAAAAGAAGTCAGAAGAAATGCTGTGGCTGACTTCGACAGGCTTATTTCATTTGGTTTCATCAGACTTTCACCACAGAAAGGCCGAGTCAGTGCCATCTCTGATTGGGCTGCCGGTGGACATGTACTCAACGAACAAAGCTAGTGGAGCTTAACAGTCACTTCATCCCCGGCTGTTTAGCCTCCCAATGACAGCAGCCAGTTTAAGCTGTGTAAAAATAATGAGGGCACTGTTGGATTTTAACATTAAGGTCATATTTCACTCAAACTCCGTTATATCTATCGAAAGTCTTTTGTGGAGCTCCTTTCATACTTTTGAGATAACAGAAAATCAACTCTTGGAGCAAGCCAGTTGGATCTTTTTTCATAGTTTGCAATATCTTATTTATTTAAACAAGGGAAATGGTATCATTGGAGGAGTTCCTTGAGGATGACACTAAAGCACAGCACACACTAAGTAGTGGGCTGAAGGAAGAGCAAATGGACCAAATGTATTATTAATGAGCTGAATATGAGACGGCAGGAGTGGAATGACATATCTTTATCAGTGGGGGGTATGAGTCATGCTAATTACTGACCATTACTGGGGCTGAAATCCCCAGCAGTGCAACATGAAGCTATACATGAGAACTTCAAGTGTTCCCATTGGGACGAGAAAGCCAGAGGTAAATTTGTGTTTCATATAAGTCTAAGAGTTATGTCTCATACTACAATTTACTCATAAAAGGGTCTGTTTTCTTATTTTAATCATACAGCATTGTTAAGCTCCCGCCCCTTGTTTTTGCGTCCTCTTTCCTTCTTTCTTCTTTCCTGCTCCACCCTGTCCTCCCTCGCTCATCATCTTCTCTTTCTTTCTCACACATACTGGTTGGAGTAATAAAAAGGGTCTTGCTGACTCTCTGTAGTTGTCTTACCTTACTTGTTTAGGGAGGGAAGTTCTTGGGCCTACATCCGAACACATGGCTGGCCCAGACTCCTTCCACATTTTTTTTTTTTTTTTTGTTTTTGTTTTTTTGCCAGGCTTCAAGACCTTTATTTTATTTTAAGTGTAAATTATTATTATTACGTGGCATCCTGTTTATACACGATGTGGACAACAATATTGGGCCACACCTCTTAATCATTGACCTCAGATGTTTCATTCAGTCCCTTTGCCACAGGTGTATAAAATCAAGCACCTAGCCATGCAGTATGGCTTTACAAACATTTGTGCAAGAATAAATCATTTAAAAGTGCTCTATAAACATGAACGTGGTGAAATTTCTTCCCTCCTAGATATTCCACCAACTGTAAGTGATGTTATTGCAAATGAACCACTTGCCAGGTAAATTTACAGATCAGGGTCGCAAAGTCCTGAGGTGCATAGTGGGTAAAAGTCACTCTGCTGAGTTGGTAACTGCATTAACATCAGCACAAAAACTGTGTACCTTTAGCTTCATGGCATATGTTTCTATGGCTGGAGCAGCTGCATGCAAGCCTGACATCACTGAGCACAATGCCAAGTGTCCAATGGAGTGATGTAAAGCACACTGCTTTGGACTCCAGAGAAGTGGAAATATGTTCTATGGAGTGAGAAATCGCACATCTCTATCTGGTAGTCTGATGGACAAGTCTGGGTTTGGTGAACTCCAAGAAAATGTTATCTACAGTACCAGACCATATCGAGCCAATTTTAATGTTTGGTGGAAGTGAGATAATACGATGGAATTTTTTTCTGGGGTTGGCCTGGTTCATCTAGTTCAATTGAAGGGAAATCTTAATGCTTTTGCAAGACATTTTGGACAATTCTATACTTCCAACTTTGTGGGAACAGTTTGAGGAAGGCTCTTTTCTGTTCCAGCATGACTGTACCTCAGTGCACAAAGTAAGGTCCATAAAGACATGGTTAGATGAGTTTGGTGTGGAAGAATTTGACTGGCCCACACAGAGACCTGACCTCAATTTTTTGAGGCTGCATCTTTGTGAAGCATCCACTTTGGTGTATGCCAACATAGGTGGGTGGCAGTAGCCAACTGCTCTTTGCTAGGTTTCAGCTCAGCTAACTGGACTTCACTACCATGTTTTTGGTACCCATGCCTATGGAGAGTTTTTAATGCAATTACTAATATGACTTGGTGTGCTCCAGTTTTGGTAGGTGAAATTCCAATATCTTATTAGTGTGTTGCTTTATCCAATGTAGCCATGCAGTCTCTAGATGCACCTTACAAAGATTCCAAAAAAACAAAATGGCGAGAGCCTTAAAGCTAAAATTGAGGTGTTAAAATAGGACTTTACAAACTGACTACTAGGACTCTATGCAGTCCTGTGAAAAAATACACCACCACTGCTTCCATAGGAATTGCAGAGGAAGAGCAAACAGTTTAGCAATTTGCTTGTCTGGAGCTTATGGGTGTGCGTTAACACAATGGGATGGTCCATTCAGTGTGCAGCTGAATTGCAAAAATCCAAGAGCTACATCTCAGACCCCATAGGCCTCAGTTAGGATGATAGATATTAAAATTCATGACAATAATTACAAACAGACTAAGGTGAACTCTCCATAAACAAGACAGCATGACTTAGATTTACAGAGTTGGATCTGAAAAAAACCACAAGACTTCTTGAACAATCTCTTCTGGACAGAGGAAACCAAGTGAAGATGTTTGACCATAATGCAGTGCTGCGTTAGGCAAATACCAAACATGGCATATCTGCACAAACACCTCATACTGACTGTCAAGTATGGTGGCAGAGGGATGATAATGTGGGCTTATTTTGCAGCCACAGATCCTGGGCATCTTGAGGTCATTGAGTCAAAAGTGAACTACTCCGTATACCAAAATGTTCATGTCAAATGTGAAGTCATTTGTCCGACAGGTAAAGCGTGGCTGAAATTTGATTATGTAACAGGATATTCATTCCAAGTAGACCAGAAAATGTACAACAGGCTGAAAATGAAAAGAATAAAGGTGTTGCAATGGCCCGGTTAAAGTCCGGACCTTAACCTGACTGAAATGCTGTGATGGAACATTAAGGAAGCTGTGTAGAAACAAATGTCCACAAACCCCAAAAAACTGAAGCAATGCTGTAAAGAAGAGTGAGTCAAAATTCTTTCACCATGATGTGAGAGACTGGTAGAATCATGCAGAAAATGATCAATTCAAGTTACTGATGCTAAAGGTAGTTCTACAAGCTATTGAATCATGGTGTGTGCTTTTGAAAACTTTTTTCCTATAACTGTAGATGTTAAAAGACATGCTATAGATTTTTTTCTGTTTCTTTTCTCTCTGTCTGCAAGGATAAACAATGGCCTAAAGTACTGAGTAATTATCAAAAAACATAACATGATAATTCGTGTGATAGAAAAATGGAGACAGGAAGAAGACTCATTCACTATTTCTGGCACATCTGAAAGCATTTTACTTTTTGATGCCATTTGGCTATGTGTGCTCTCAAGTGCGTTCACCTGCGTACTCATGTTCAAAAAAATCAATTCCGTTATTGCAAGTTTTTCCCTTCATTTAGGCTATAGATGAGGACATGTCTTTCTGGGGCAAATGCAGTCTAAAGTCTTCTTACTAACTAATCCATTATTTTGAGTCTGGCCTATTGCTTTCCAATTTCAGAAGTTTTTCAACCTGGCACCTCTTTGATGACTTTCAAAACAAGCTTTCAGTTGCTAGGCAAAAGGTGTTCAAGGAGCACAGCACATCATCATCATCCTTTTGAACTTTAACTTTGAATACCTGTGATTGAGCAGCATCAAGTTTTAACCCTCACTTTTTCAGCCATCTGTCAGCCTTTATCATATCACCCTAGAAGAAGTTGCCTAGACTGAGTGAAAGCAAACTTCTAGACTTGAAATTTGACTTGAACAAGACTTGCATCAGAAAAATCATTTATAGACTCGGACTTGAGAGTTGTAAGACTCCCTCAAGACTTGACCTGGAAGCATCCAATTGTGGCATCATAAAATAATAATAATTCTTAAAAAAATTAAACAGCAACAAGGAGGTCTTGTAGGTGTGCATACAGTGTAGTCCAAGTTTAAAAACAAACGTGATGTTTGCCCCATTTTTAATTCATAATGTTGAGCCTCTCCATACTGTCTAAGGGTGGTTGAATGTGCATAAACACAATTAAAGTTGAAATTGTGCATTATAATCACATTGTGAATGACTGAATAGCACCTTAACAGCAGTCTCTGTCACTAAAATGGGTTATCTAATAATTATGACCCGAAGAGCTGCTTTCATTTGGAGCTATGAGGCATTTTAATATACCACAGACAGAACCTGTGCCAGACACTCAATCAATAATCCAAGCTTGGAAAAAGACCTTATAATGTGATATATAAGGCCATTCTTCTTTGTGTGGACTTCAGAGAGTATACAGAGGTGGTCTGACATCAGTATTGTACACAGGGCACTGTGGATGGAACTAATGGTATACTTTATTGATTGTGTGTGCTGTAATCTGTCAATCCAGGCTTGTCCAGCTGTGGCAGAGTGCTGGGTTCGCTCTATAGGGTCATCTCCAGCCATCTGTTGTTCCAAACACACTGAGCGTACCCACAATTTATTACCACACTCCCTTCAAAAAGGATATCTGGCCACAAATGAGAGCAGAAATTGATTTAAACAGAAATATGAGAGGAAGAGAGAACCGAGGATAGAAAGCAAGCCACTATGGATCAGCTGGCAGACACTGTAGCTGTATCAACAAGCCTTTAAACTAGGCTTAAGGTTTAAACTAAACTCAAGTTTATCACTAAAAGTAGCCACTGCTTATTCTCAGAATCAGAATAATTTATTAATCCACGGGGGAAATGTTGTTCAGCTGAGAAGATAAAAAATGTAACAAACACTATGTACAGTGAGTTGAGACATTTGGACAGTTATAATGGCTTCAGGAGGAGTGATTATGGTCATATCAGAGGCTGCCTGGTTATTGCAGTTATTACACAGTTATTGCACATTTTTATTTACACAGTAAGATGGTGTAAGTTACTTTACGATGCAAGTGTATGAAATATAGAAATGAGTGGGTGAGGTGGATAGGAATAAATATAATACAGTACATATTTATATATGTGTGTGAGTGATATAAGTGAATATCAAAAAAATATCAACATCAAGTTCTACTGCAAAATTTTGATGGTAGGGTCAGAATTTGGCATAAACAACATGAAAGCATGGATTCATCCTGACTGGTATTAACAGTCCAGGCTGGTAGTGGTGGTGTAATGTGCGGGGGATATTTTCTTGGCACACGTTGGGTCGCTTAGTATCGACTGAGTGTAGTTTAAACTCCACAACCTATTTGAGTATTGTTGCTGACCATGTCCATCCCTTTATGACCACAGTGTACCCATTGTCTGATGAATGCTTCAGGAAGGATAATGTGCTATGTCACAATCATCAAATCATCTCAAACAGGTTTCTTGAACACAACGATGAGTTCACTGTACTAAAGTGGCCTTCACAGTCACAAACTCCAATCTAATAGAGCACCTTGGGGATGTGGTCGAAGGGGAGATTTGCATCATGAAAGTACAGCTGACACATCTGCAGGATCTTTGTGATGCTATCCTGTCAATATGGAGCAAAATCTTTGAGGAAAGTTTCCAGAACCTTGTTGAATCACAAAGGATTAAGGTGGGACTGAAGGCAAAAGGGAATCCAACTCAGTGTTAGCAAGATGTGCCTAATAAAGTGGCAGCGAGTGTATGTTGCTGTGCTATCATTGCATACAAACATAACCTACACTAAATTTTATATCTGGTAAGAAGCCATATGAGCATGTAAATACATCATAGAGCCACTAGTATAATGCATAGACTCACTGTGCCTGTATTCAGACCATTGAATAAGTGTGCTTCCACCTTGTACTACGCTACATACTTACTATATACACTACATACTTACTAGACTAATGTGTAAATTCTGACATGGTGCTGTTATCTAAAATCAAACACGGCAAGCATTTCACTTATCAGAAATGGCATCTGTGGCCTGATGATTGCATTTGCTTTGCTTGTCTGTGAACACACTTATGCACTCAGAATAGCAACTGTAAGTATGAGCACGCCATTTGAACACAGCATAAGTCTGTTAGACAGAACATTGTTGATATACTGTTAATTTTTTACACTAATAGGAAAACTAACATAATTAAACCTTAAACATTGAAGCTTTTCCCTTTGAATTGAAACTTGCAGATTTCATAAGTTTCAATTCTGCCTCACCATAAGCATAGATTTCTTTATCAAGAGATTTATAAATGATCATTTAATCTCTTGCAACCACAAGCCTAGAATACCAAAACACAAACAAAAGACAACACATTCTGTAAAATGCAAAATGACAGTCAAGTGACTCTTTATTGTGTAAGAATTATGTTATTCATATGATACACTTTTTTTTTCAGTGCTGGCCTGTATAAAGAGATGAAAAGCAAAATCTAGAGCCATGCTGGTGTTTGTCAATACTCTATTGATTGCTTTTTCGACTCACTTTTCCATAGATCAACATGATATTTTATGTAACCGTGTGGTTTGTTGGGACTGCTGTTTCCAGCTTGCTCACTCTGTGGGCTCAACCAAAGCTCGTACAGATATTTTATTGTAGTGTTGGCTCTCTCCTCCTGAATATTTTCCCCTCTGCTGGCATTTATATCAGTGTCTCTCACTCTCTCATTTCTCTCGGTTTGTGTGTATCTGTCCGTCTCCTTTCCCTCACAGCTTTTTTTTCTCCTCGTCCCCGTGGATTTCCCAAGCACTTTGGCTCTTAACTGCTCACTCCCCCTTTCTCATTCTCCCACACTCTCATCCTCCATCTCACATCTTCTCTCCGGTGTCTCCACGAGTGCCAAGCTGTGGCGTCCCTGGAGTGACCTTGGGGGTAATGAGCTCCTGATCACGAGTCAGGAAACCCGGCATTCAACACCCACCCCATCACCCTCCCCTCACCCCATGTAACACACACAAAAAAGAAAAAGTCTACATAGCTATCCTATGCTCAGCCCACAAAGACAAATAGTATTGGAGAGGCAGGGCAGCAGGGCAGAGGTGCAGATGAAAAGAGCCTAGAGAAACTATTGCTTTAAGCTCTGAAATACAACTACCAGACCTCCAAAACAAAGTAAGTCGTTCTTTTTCTGGGTGCACACTTACTGATACGTGGCTTTTGTGGGGTGATATGATGGTAGAGCAGCTTGGCAAGAGGAAAGTTTGGAACTGGACTTGTAGTCTGTGCAGAAAAGGTGGCTATGATGACTGTAAAATCTGTAGGCTTTTTGGTGTGTATCTGTCTGTATTGTTGGGGTGTGAGTTAGATGATTTTTAGAACTTCCAGTATCCACCCTGCTTTTAAAACTTACAAGTAAAGTTGCAAAAATGAACTCAGTAAAACTTTCTACTGTAACAACAACCCTGTTTTGCAATTGTGCATTTTTCTGATTGTTTGCCTTTTGGTAAAATACTTCTGTAGACATGGTCCTAATTGCTTCTTTGTTGTTCTTCCCATTTTAAGCAGATTTTGCCTTGAGGCTGTTGATAGGAGATAATAAACATATCAAAATACAAAAGACTATTAAGCTTAAAATGCTAAGAATTATAACCGCAGATGGAAAAGTGGCTTGTAGACATACTGGGTAAACAATTGAAAAGTCCCAATAATCCAGCAGCCATGGGCTACGCACTTTGCTGTTAAATCATTAACAGGGCCGTTTTCTCAGTGATTAGACTTCAAACATCCATATGTTTTGCTTATTATTGCTATCAGCTAAATATGTGCTAGCCCAAATTAAGTTTGTCTGTGCATGTGTGTTAGTTGAAGTGGGCCACTTTTTCCCAGGATGTCGTAATTTGGGTCAGGCCTGACTGGAATGACAAACCCAGAGCTGCCGTATTGTATCAGCGCTATGTGATCCAGCAGACCTTCTGCTAGCGTTGCCATGGCTTTCTTCAGCTCTGGTATAGCAGCCTGAGTCAGACCAAACAGTGTTCCTCTCTGTCTTATGGGCATTCCTACTGCGGACAAAAGCTTTCTCCGGCTTATTCTTGCTCGAAATGAGGTGTCCGCTTCATTTCTTCAGAATCAACACATGGTGTGGTCCTAATGAAAGAGCAAGGGGAGATTAAACACGAAGTGGAGATGAGCTTGAGAAACCTGCTTTGGTCCGTAGGAAGTCAGAACACAATGTGGATTAGGCTGGGTAACAGCCAGCAGGGGCAAACTCATAAAACTGCTTCATTTTGGGCATTTTTTTCCCCCTAAGATGGCCACTTCGAGGCCTTTAAGAGACATTTCACACATTCTGTCCTTTTCTCTTTTTAAATGGTTGCGCCCCCAGACGTCACCACGTGATATCACCTATATGTCAATGTGTTTAAGCACAAAGCCAGTTCATTTCTTTCAGTGTCCTTACAAATGCTTTGACGAGAAAGTTCTCCATGGAGGAGCTGGAGCAATAAGGCATACAATTGCTCTGTTAGGGCCCCGAGAAGTTCACTCCAGGGGGGAGGAAACACTGTGAATGGAGCCAATTCTCATCTATAGGGCACAAGTAAATGAGTGAGCGAGAGAGGGAAAAAGTGGGTAGGGGGGTAAGGACATAGACAAAGATCCTCACATTGAGTGGCTGGTTTATTTTTGTGGGTTATGCGCTGACCCCTAACATCTGGGATGTACAGAATGAGACTTGATGGGGTTCAGATGGCCTCCGCAGAAAGGGAGGAAACTGTAAAGAAGAGTAATAGAAGAAAAGAGGAAGGGAAGGATGCCAGTAGAGAGACCTGTCAAGGAACTGTCCTAAACATCCAGTTCTAAAGGCCACAGACTGAAGTAGAAATTGCAGTAAAGCATAGATGGAAAAGGTAATTATGTGATCCTTATAATGGTGTTTTGCAACTTGTGTCATATTTTCATAGTTTTATGTCACTACCCTGTTGATTTGATGATTAACGAGCTCTAGGATAGGATCCTATTGAAAGTACTTAAAGAAATGCAATAAAGCAAGAAAAAAATACATGTTTTAAAGTGTTACTCTATGTATATGTCGCTCCCTAATATTTTGATTATTACAAGAACGAAGAATAAAAAGGGTCAAAAGCAATAAAAATGTAAATGACTGGGATATACTATATGGGCAAAAGCATTGAGACACCACTATCACTGAATTGATGATGCTGTGGGGTTGTTTTACTGGATCTGGCCTGAGCCCCTTAGTTCCAGTGAAGGGAAATCTTATTGCTTCAGCTTACCAAGATGGTTCCATGCGTCCAGCTTCGTGTGTACAGTTTGGGGAAGGCCCTTTTCTGTTCCAGCATAATTGCACCCTAGTATACAAAGGAAGGTCCAAAAAGGCATGGTTGGATGAGTTTCATGTGGAATAACTTGACTGGTTCACACAGAGCCCTGACCTCAACCCCACTGAACACCTTTGGCATGAACTGGAACAGAGATCATGACTCAGACCCTGTCATCCAGCGTCAGTGACTGAACTAACAAATTTTCTTCTAAATGAATGAGCAAAAATTACCACAGACACACTCCAAAATTTTGTAGAAAACCTTCTCAGAACAGTGGAAATTGTTATCTGTATCATATACTATATATCTGACTCACACTTCCTAATACGGGTAAAGTTCCAGAATCAGCAAACCTCAAGAAGCTCAGCTGTCTTGACTGTTCAACCCTCCCATACCTCTGTCTTGTGTTTGAGAGACTATTACCACCATCTTGGATGCCTCAAGTGTCAGTTTTACCTCAGCATGAGGTAGTCATGGTTCCCCCAAAATAATTGGCTTTTTTCCTATCAGTCTTGTCTGACATTGTCATTCTCTCTGTTTCTTGTTCCTTGATCAATGCTATATAATATACAACCTACTAATTTAACACAGCGAAAAGAAAATACATTTTCCACCCATCTTCTTAACCACTTGTCTGATTCAGGGTCGCAGGGGGGCTGGAGCCTGTCTCAGAGGTGGTTGGGTACATCCTAACACATAGAGACAGACAACATTCACACCTAATCACAATTAACCTTGCATGCATGTCTTTGAAATGTGTGAAGTGGTAGAAATAGTTGGAAAGAACCCAAGCAGGCACATGGAGAACATGCAAACTCCTAATCAAGCAGTGGATTTAAAACCTTGCTGTAAGATGACCACGGTAACCACTGCACCACTGTGTAGCCTAAAAAATGAAAATAATTGATAAGCTGGCTTTATCTTTTAACTTTAGAGGATAAGAAATGCTCTCGCCTGCACATTTCCTGAGTTTGGTGCTCGTTGAATTTTCAGTTGTGGTGATAGAAAGTGACTGCTCAGAGCTCACCTCTTTGGGCTGTTAGGTTAATAATCACGAGTGGAAATGCTGATGTTCTCATAGAGATGTCAAGCATGCACCTATCTCATTACAGGAAAGGGGGAGACAATCAAAGCTGTCTGCAAAACCTCTGAGCTTGTGTGGTGTTGGTCCCCACTGTCTGCGGAGGCTCTTTGAAAGTGCTACAAATGCCTTTTGTGGAAGAATTCAATTACACAAGCCAAGGTTTGTGTTTGTGTATAGTATTGAGGCATATTGTGAACCTCTCAGTTGCCTTTTAATCAGAATCAAGTTTTAAAATATCTATCTCAACAAGGTAAAAAAATGTCTTCCTTTTAGTTGTAAAGATTTTCTACTTTTTCAGTGAAAATTTGTGGTTCTCTCTGGCCTGTTGTTGGCTTGATGTGGTGTTTGATCCTCAGACAACTAA
The DNA here is from genome assembly GCA_015106775.1 of Etroplus canarensis. Taxonomy (NCBI): domain Eukaryota; kingdom Metazoa; phylum Chordata; class Actinopteri; order Cichliformes; family Cichlidae; genus Etroplus; species Etroplus canarensis. Next base: position 29,556 of record VUQH01011559.1, read on the forward strand.
TGAAAACCTGGGGCTTTCCACCATAATCAGTTGGCTCATTAGTGTTCCACTCAGTCACACAGCCACCCACGCACACTCACACACACATGCACAAATACAGACAAACTCTCCCCAGGCTTTTCAGTCAATGACTGAAAGAAAATGGGGCAAAGGTCATGTGGCTGGATGTGATTTTTCTTTACTTGCTGAGGAAGTAAACATGCAACTGTGATGTAAGACTTAATTGGATGCCTATGATTCCCAACTGTGGTAGCATAGCTTGTAGGTCTGCGCATTGGCTTGTCATCATGGAAAATTATGGCAATAACTGTCACGAAAATCAACGCTAAGGCAATTTTTAGAACTTTGGAAGATGCTTTTATATCTGTTTGACAACAAATTTTGTCAAACCAAATGCGCCACAACTGTGTGAGACTTTTTCGTTGACGCCGAACGTACGGAGAGTCAAAACATAGGTGTGATCCATGACTGTGGTCTTTATAGTTATAGTATAATATTGACCTTTTGTACATCTTTTTTGGCTGCTCCTTTTGGGGGTCACCACAGAAGATCATCTGCCTCCATCTTACCCTGTCGTTTGCATATTTTTCTGCTACACCAACCCTCTTCATATCCTCCTTCACTACACCCATGAAGTTTCTCTGCATTCTTCTTCTTTTCCTCCTTTCTGACAGCTCCATCTTCAACATCCTTTGTCCTATATATCCAGTATCCCTCCTTTAATGTCCAAACCATCTCAACTTTGCCTCTCTTACGCTGTCACCAAACTGCTCAACCTTAGCCTTCCTCCTGTTGTGCCATCTCTAATATTGTCCATCCAGGTCACTCCCAGCCAAAATCTCAGCATTTTCAATTCTGCCACCTACTGTCTTTTGTCAGTGACACCTCCTCCAAACCATACATCATAGCAGGTCTTACTAACATCTTGTAAACCTTCCCTTTCTCTTTTGTTGCCATTTTTCTGTCACAAAGCACCACTGCTGCTTGTCTCCACTCTGCCTGCACTCTTTTGTGCACTGTCCATTGCTTTGGATGGTTGACCCCAGGTATTTAAACTCATCCACCTTCACCACCTCTACTCCTTGCATCTTCACCATTCCACCTGCCTCCCTCTCATTCATACACGTGTTTGGTTTTGCATCTACTGACTTTCATTCCTCTTCTTTCCAGTGCATACCTCCACCTCTCCAGGCTCTCTTCCACTTTCCCCTTATGCTCACCGGATCAAAATGACATCTGTGAATATCATAGTCCACGGAGAGTAACACTGTCCATAACCACTGCAAACCAGAAGGGCTCAGAGCTAATCCCTGATGTAATCCCACCCCCACCTTGAGCCCATCTGGGACTCTTACTACACACCTCACCACTGTCTCGCTCACCACTCTCACATTGTTCTTTTCCAGTTCGTACTTCTCACACAGTTTCTTTTTTGGCACCCTTGCATATGCTTTCTCAAGATCCACAAAGACACAATGCAACTCCTTATGACCTTCTCTATACATCTCTATCAGCACTATCAAAGAAAATATCACAAATGTAGTGCTCTTTCTTGGCATGGAGCCACGCTTCTGCTCACTGATAATGACCTGTTTTGTTAACTTAGCTTCAACAACTCTTTCCCATAGCTTCATGGTATGGCTCCAGTGGCAGATATGTCTTGCACAACATAAATCACTTCCAATTTTGATGCCAAAGAGAAAAAATGGAAATGAATGGCTCCTGGAAGTCTCTAAACTTGTACCACACATTGACAATACCTACATTAACTCATTACAACCAGTTTTAAGTGCTACAGTAATACATTATTATACAGATGTGTTTGGTTCTTTACAGGAAGCATACAGTTGAGCTTATTTGTAAAAAATAGTTTGACCCTGTTGTTGTGATTTCACTTTCTGCCTGATTGATCTGCAAGGGTGCCCCGAGCCAAGACAGGCAGTTCTACCTCAGCAATGTTTTGTTGGCAGGAGAAACCAGAGCTCTTGGAGAAAAACCACATAGGCATAGGGGGAACATGCATTCACAAATTCACAGGCCTTGCCAGGGAATGAACCCAAGCAACAGCGTGAAGCAACAGTGCTAAACACTGAGGCACCATGCTACCCCTACTAATGTATGCTGTAGTTGACTTATTTGTAATTCGTAAAATATGTAAATAAAATGCTAAAGCTGTGCCTCTTAGGAATTTTACCTATTTATGTTTGTGCAATTAGGCAATGACATGAGCAAGTTAAACATTTTAGTGTACAAGATGGAGCTTTGAACAGATGCAGTTGTCTATATGTTTAACAAATGTCATGCAGGGAGTACAGGTCCTGAGGGTGCTCCCTTACCCAGGGTTGTTGTGTGTACAGGCCTCAGAGTGTGAAGCACAGGGGAATGGGTAGTGTTTGTATTCCTCTAATGAACTGAGGGATGATCTTGTCTCTAAGCGCAGAAGGAAAGCTTTAAACTCAGAGGATTTTAGGATAAACAGTGTTACTTGAGTTGTACTTACCACAAAGCCAAAAACAAGAGCATGTTGATAACATCTGGATATTTGCATGAATCCAGTGATAGTTAATCATACACACTGTCGTCTTTAATAATTAACATGTGGCTATCCCATATATTTCTTCTGCTGAAAAAAAGCAAGCCACATTTACAAATTGGAAGACTTTCTCCCCAGTGCAGAGCCTTGCTTAATGGTTTAGACGTAAACCCTAAGGGGGCTATTAAATAACATACAGTCAATGCACTGGCAACGCCTCACCTAAATACTGTAATCTATTTGCTCAATCAATGAAATCTCATTTTATTTAGAACCACTCTTTAGCTGCTTCTTAGCCAGGGGTAGATTCAGCCAGGAGACTTTGTGGTTCTATGATCACGTCTACAGTGAGAATTTGATCCTTGTATGACATAGGCTATACAGAGGTCATAAAATGAAGACAAAATACATTCATATGTGCATGGGAGCAGGTCGCCCTTGCTCATAGGGTTACAGGGATCTGTTGTGATGTGGCCACTGATGTTGAATGGAAAGCTAAATTGATTGTGAGCATTACTGTGGAACACCGTCTGCCACTTAGTTTCTCTATTCCTATCCCACTGCTAATTGGATTGCTAATGGTAATGATGCACAGGAGTTAGACTCTTCTTTGATTAGAATGGTTTGCATTGTTTATCATGAAACCTGACCATATTTGCAGTGCTGTGTGTAAAAAGAAAAAATTAAACTCTTCAACTGATTTAATAAAATTATATATTTAGGATAAAAACAACGTACATGTTTCTTCTTGCAGCTTTTTGCTAGACTAAACAGTGGCTGCTTTCAGGGCAAAATTTTCAATACTTGAGACTAAAATAATTTTAAACACTTTATATAGCCTCCTTGTGCCAAAGGGGGTGTCTAATCCTTGGTTAAACTTCACCAGGTTTTAATCAGGCCCAGTGGAGAGTTTCTGCTTCTCTGGGATGTTCCTATTATTCCCTCAGGGCACCCTGTTTTAGAGAAAGTATGATTTAGAAAGCTAAATACCTGTGATGGATGGGGAGAGGATTAGATAGGCCCATGGTTACAAACACCGAGGATGGCTTTATGTCCACCCACCAATAAGTGATTAGATACCAAGATCAGTAGGGGTGGGGGTGTTGTTACTTGCTCTAAATACCCTAAAATGTGTGTGTGTCTGTCACAGCTGTCACTGTTAATCTTAACAGAATTATGTATTTGGAATCCTTTGCTCAGGAGCTAAAAGTTTCATCCACATAGAAGCAATAGGAGATGGAGGAGTGAGAGGAAAGAGTCGAGTGGGATGAAATCTGGAGAAATTGAGAGCAGCGAGAGAATCATTAGTCATATCCATTAGTATTCCATCCACAGCTTGTGCTGTGAGACAGCCGGTCTGTCCAAACAAACAACCGACAGAGGGGGGATGCCTCATTATAACTTCCCCCCTTTCTTCTCACCCGGAGTTCACATTCCATCTGACCATAAACACCAGGCCAGGGCTGTGACCTTGCCCTCTGTCTCGGCTGGAGTTTAGAGATGTTAGTGGGGCTAGTAAAGCAACAATTCACATGCTGTTCAGTACATGATGATGACAGTACAGTACATGGTGCATCCTGGGAGAAGAAAGCAAAAACACAATCTGAATTCCTCTTTTTTTCTTGGGGCAATTTAACTTAGCAGCCACTACAGCATGATGCATTGAAGGGACGTTCTTCCCCCCCCTTGAGCCGGGTACTCCTCTTACCTTTCTTTTCCCAACAATGTATCTGTGAAAGATGACACTGGTCCCAAAAGAAGGTTGTGATTCTTCTTCTACTTGATATACAGAGGATATTTGCAGAAACTAATTTGCAAATACTTATAGATGAAGAATAATCAATTCGCATCAACTAAGTCTTTATGAAAAGATTCACAGGTATATGACAGGGTAGTATAATAACCCACGAAATTGCTTTTTTTGTTTTAAACCCATTTTTCATGAGCAAGGATCCCAACCCCCAATGTGAATGACATGTTTATTGATAATAATGCAACGGGCTAGTCTGAAGGCTATGGTTTGGGGAAGGCTTTGTTGAGGATCGACGGCAGCTCCCAGCCTGCAGATCCCCCGATACCTTTGAGAGAGGTTGGAAAACAGAGAAAAAAGGAGAGAGAGGGTGGGGCACAGAAATAAGAATACCACCAGAAGGGAGTAATTGAGGTTTGATCCCACTCCCAAAGTTCAGATATCGTATCTCCAAGTATTTTGATTTGTCCACACTAGAATGTCAGGTAGAACATGAGCCAATTACAAATCCATTTAGTCATTATTTTCCTGTCTTCATAGGTGTAAAAAATGAGAGAAATCTTGCTGCAGTACCAAAAGTTACCATTCATTTTGCTTATACAGTCCTTTGCAAAACTTCACCCATACTTCTTCCATAGGAATTATGAAGGTGAGTGGCAGCCAAGTGATGCTAATAAATAAACTTGATCAATCAGTGTGACCAACTCTATGAACGCAAATATTTTGCTCGTTTGGAGCGCACAGGTCCGTATTAACGCAATGCCACAGTCTTCCCAGTAGTGGACATATCTGCAAATTCATTTTGAGATCGCACTGTGCAATCCTCAAAGAAATAGCCAAAAAAACACCTCAAGACCTACATCCCAGACCCTACAGGCTTCAGTTAGGATTTTTTAGGATTTTTTAAAAACTTGATGACAGTACACTTAAATAAAGAAAAAAGACTGACAATTATATATCTTGTTTTTAAAGAGTTGCCAGGAGAAGGTCTCTTGTCTCTAAAAAGAACATGGTAACACAGGTTTGCAAATTTGCAAATTTGCATCTGAACAAACCACAAAAATTCTGGAACAATGTGCTTTGGACAGATGCTGATGTTTGGCCATAATGCACAATGCAATTTGGCAAAAGCCTAACACAGAATATCAGCAAAAACATCTCATACCAACTGTGAAGCATGGTGGTGGAGGGATGATGATTTGGGCTTGTTTTGCAGCCATAGGCCCTGGGCGTCTTGCAGTTGTTGATTCAGCCATTAACGCCGCTGTATACCACAGCAATCTAGAGTCAAATATAAGGCTATTGTTTTTCAGCCAAAACTTGGCATTTGGCAACAGGACAATGATCCAAAGCACACCAGCAAATCTACCACAGAATGACTGAAAAAGAAAAGAATCAAGCAGTTGCAATTGCCCAGTCAAAGTCCAGACCTCAACCAACTGATATGCTGTGGTGGGACCTTAAGAGCGCTTTAATGTTGGGACGAAGAGTGGGCCAAAATTCCTCCACAGTGATGTGACAAACTGAGGGTCACATAGAAAATGAATGCTTCAAACTATTGCTGCTAAAGATGGTTGTACAATAATGATGGGAATTTTGGCTCTTTTTAGAGAGCCGACTCTTTTGACTCAGGTCACTAAACGGCTCTTCATGTTACCACTTTTACTTTTTATAATTCAGTCAAATTTTGCACTCTTTTGACTCACAATATGTAGGTGTATACATATATCACTTAAATTATGGATACATCGTTTGTACTGAAGGATTTAAAAGTAAAAACTACAACCTCTAATATTAAACCACTGAAGCCAATTGTTTTTATTCTGTTTACCAACTTAACTTTAAACCACCCAGTGAATGCCCCAACGTGCTCATTGAATTGCCCTGCTACACAAGGCAGATAAAAACGTTTTAAAAAGGAATGCTTTTGACATTTTCAGTTTTTACTTAAACACACACTCCTAGCAAAAGAGTAGGCCTTTCTTGCATTAATAACAGTAAAAATACAGCTAACTCCAAAGTTTAAAGAGAAAAAGTACTGAAAAAAGGCACATTAAATACAGCACTGAAGTAAATGTGCTTTGTTAATAAAACTGAAATGACCTATTTACAGTAAAAATAATGCTAAATAACATAAGAAAGTAGTATATTGCAATGTGCAAAACAGCAGCATCCAGGACTTTTAGGTGTCAGATATAAGACAGCTTAGTTGTTCAAATTCTACATTCTGCCCTGTTATCAAGTTTGTTAAAATGCATCCAAATCCTACTTCTTTTCATAATTTTTATTTTGAGAATCATGCACTGCACCGCATAGTCCTCACTCTGCTTTACTGCACCCCTGCCCTCTGTGCTGCTTGTTGGTATGATCTATGTCTGCACTCACCTCTACACTTAAATATCATGCAAAAACATGATATTTAGTTAGTGAATACATTTAACACTCATAGCTGGAGACTGTTATATCATTCTGCCTCATATTACTTTCAGAACAAGAGCCGGCTCCCATCGTTCACTTCAAAGGGCCGGCTCTTTGAACTGGCTCGTTCGCCATCAACACATCACTATTCTACAAGCCCTTAAACCATAAAATGAACTTAGTTTTTCACAGGACTGCATTTAAAATTGTATTTGCAGCAACTTACACACACACACACACACA
>VUQH01011559.1:41131-58720 GCA_015106775.1 Etroplus canarensis
CCGTTACGGGTCGGCACAGCGGATCATCTGCCTCCATCTCATCCTAGCCCTTGCATCCTCTTCCCTCACACCAACCCTCTGCATGTCCTCCTTCACTACATCCATCAATCTTCTCTGTGGTCTTCCTCTTCTCCTCCTGCCTGGCAGCTCCATCTCCAACATCCTTTGTCCAGTATGTCCACTATCCCTTCTCTGAACATGTCCAAACCATCTCAGCCCTGCCTCTCTGACTTTGTCTTCAAACTTCTCAACCTGAGCTGTCCCTCTGATGTACTCATTTCTAATCCTGTCCATCCTGGTCACTCCCAGGGAAAATCTCAACATCATCAACACTGCCACCTCCAGCTCTGCCTCCTGTCTTTTGTCAGTGCCACTGTCTCCAAGCCATACATCATAGCAGGTCTCACTACTGTCTTGTAAACCTTCCCTTTCACTCTTGCTGCTATCCTTCTGTCACAAAGCACCCCTGACACTCATCTCCACCCACTCCACCCTGCCTGCACTCTCTCCTTCACCTGTCTTGTGCTCTGTCTGTTGCTTGGATGGTTGATCCCAGGTATTTAAACTCATCCACCTTCGCAAAACACACAAAATAAGAGAATACCATCCTGATGCTGAGTTGTGTATTCCCTTCTATCTTGTTTATGTCTTTTGTCACACTTCTTATGGGAGTTAGCTTTTTTATAATGGAAATATGCAGGAGTAAGTCAAATTTAAAGCCGTGTATATTGATGTTTTCACAGACAAACTACTGATGATCATAACAGTAACATATCAAACTTTTATTTTAACTTTGTAGTGAGCAGTAAAATTTTGCCACAGCACTTTTCTGAGGCTGAAAACCATGTCCAATAGCTTGTTGTGGAAGTTTTATGTGTGCTGTATGGTACTGGGCAGCTTGTATTCATAAGGAATTGTGTTTCAATACCAAGTGGCAAACTATGGGGATGAAAAATGAAGTCAACATGGAAGTATCAAAACTGCAGTTCCTGGAATGGCCACTTGAGGCAGCACCCCATTCAATCCCCAAAGACTCCTGTGTTAAAATACCCAGTGTAAAAACAGAAGCTTGCTAGCATTTGAGGATAACTTAGCACCTGCTTGTCCAAGTATGGCCACTTATGGCTCTAAAAACCCTGGTTGGTGGCTATAAGTCGAAACTTCATAACTGGGGTTCACCAACTGCTAGGTGATGTTCAGGTACCTGTGTCCATCTTTAAATATATTCTGTGTTATGTGCATACACTAAATGCTAAAGTATATTCTCTATACTGTGCCTGACTTTCTGTTTGTACTTTGTTTCTGGGTATCTGTAAGCATTTTTAAATACAGGAAAGCAGCTAGTGGGAATCAGTACAGTCATTATTAGACTGATTTATGTACACTCACTGGTCAGTTTATTAGGTACACTATCAAATCAGCCAATCACATGGCAGCAAGTACATGCATTTTAAAACCAGAATCAGAATCCTTTATTAATCCTGGGGGGGGATTGCTTGCTTTACAGTTGCTCCATTAGATATAAATAAATAAATACATTTGGATATGAACAGATAGAAAATGAAACTGTATAGACTGTATAAACCAGCACGTAAAGAGTGCAATTGTCAAAATAATAAATATATATGAAAGATTGAAATAAGAATAAATTAGCCTTAGGGTAGAACGTGTAATATATAATATGGCAGTTGTTTTGTCGTTTGTAATGCAGCCATGGGCAAGACGACCTGTTGAAGTTCAAACCGAGCATCGAAATGGGGAGAAAAAGGGTGATTTAAGTGACCTTGAACGAGGCATGGTTGTTGGTGCCAGACGGCCTCGTCTGAGAATTTCAGAAACTGCTGATTTACTGGATTTTCCTGCACAAATAGGTTCTAGAGTTTACAGAGAATAGTCCAGAACAGAGAAAATATCCAGTTAGCAGCAATTCTCCAGGTAAAAAATCCTTGCTGATGCCAGAGTTCAGAGAATGACCAGACAGCTTTGAGCTGATAGGAAAACAACAGTAATTCAAATAAGCACTGTTGCATAAGAGACTACAGATTGAACCTTTAAGCAGATGGGCTATAGCAGCAGAATACCACACCAGGTGCCACTCTTCTCAGCTAAAAACAAGAAACTGAGGCTACAGTTTCCAAGGATTCAACATAATTGGACAGCAAAAGATTAGAAAAACATTGGCTGGTCTGATGAGTCTTAAAGTCTGCTGTAACATTCAGATGGTAGAGTCAGAATTTGGCATAAACAACACGAAAGCATGGATCCATCCTGCTTGGTGCTGATGCTTCTTAGCAGGACAACAGGCCATGTCACAAAGCTCAAAGTGGTTTCTTGAATTTGACAATGAGTTCACTGTACTCAGCCTCCATAGTCACTAGAACTCAATCCAATAGAGCACCTTTTGGGATGTGGTGAAACAGCAGATTTGCGTCACGGATGTGCAGCCGACAAATCTGCAACAACTGTGTGATGCTATCAGAATCAGAATACTTTATATCTTGTCAATATGGATCTAAATCTCTGAGCAATGCTTCCTGCACCTTGTTGATTCTATGCCACAAAGAATTAAGGCAGTTCTGAAGGCAAAGGGGGATCTGACACTAGGGACTTGTAACTAATTAAATGGCCAGTGAGTGTAAGTAAATATAAAACAATGTTAGTTTAGTGTTTGCCTGTTTCTGAGTATTTGTTTCCATAATTCATACAGAAAAATAGAGAAATAATTTTAAAATGACTAAACATTTGGGACATATTCACTGATATAAACATGACCTGCTGTGAGTATTTATTTATTTAAGCCTGAGGAAAAGGAAGATTAGGTAGAGGCTTCATATGTAAGAATCTCCCTGCTTTGACAGCATATTTTCTGAAAGACAGGAGTGGAGTTTGACATGTTTGAGAGGTTCTTGCAGATGGTGGGTATTTCATGCTTGTTTCACTGAATAAATTTTGATGGGCTGCTGTGGTCCAGGCGTCTTTTAACAGTCCCGACAAGCCTTTGTTCTTTTCCTGTTTTCATGTCTGATCCCCAACAGCCCACAGGGGAAGCTCTGTCGGCTGTATGCTGAAAACCTTTCTGTTTGATCAACTTCTAACATATTTGAACAATTTAGGCAGGGATGAGGGCAGGTAATTCAAAGCCTGCCATAAGAGTGTTATGGAGAGATGAGAAGACACGCAGGTTCACAAAGAGCAGAGGAGAGGATCTGTTTTCTCGTTTCTGCGCTGCTGCATACTCCAAAACTACCCATCAACGTGCAGGATATTCTTAAATGAACCCCTAATATGGCTGACATCTTCTATATCTACAAAAAATGATCCTATCTCCCTCAAAAAGCATCTCTACCCTTTCCATGCTTTTCTTCAGGCAATAACTTATTTTACCCAGTAGAGGCCAGTGTGTAGTTGATGAGGTCACCCACTCAATATGACAGCTACACAGCAAAAAAAAACAGGCTTTTAAACACCTTCACATGAAGGTCATACTAAAGAGAGAGAACCATGGCTATAATTTAGTCCAGAAGCACAGTGAGGAAATCAATGGGACATTGAGCAGCAGGAAATAAAAATGCACATACTGTCTGATACTGTGTTAAGGTAAATGATCAGGCCATCACCACCATTGTTTGAGGTAGAAAAACAGAGCGAATAGAAGAAAAGCCCTGTTCAGTGTTGCCATGAAAGGACATTGACAGTGGGTGCCATTAAATACAGTTACTGCAAGAGAGGTCAGGGCCATTATAGATAGATCATGAGAGCCCTCTACTGACAGTTAAATCAAAAGAAACCAATATCACCATCAAAACAGACTCTGCTGCTTCCAATTTTTTTTCTGCGTATTAGGAAGAAAACAGACTTTACTGAATATGTGATTCTTTTCGGGGGATGAGACATCTCAAATTAGTTGCGTTCTTCTCTTCATGTGGGGAACTCAGAAATTATGACCATCATTTAGCTGTAAAATCCTAATTCAAACGCCTACCTACTGCTGTAAAAGAAATGAAGTAATGATTTAGTGATCGAGAGGGAGGTGTGAAAGTGATAAAGATAACTGCAGGAATATGCTAAAAGTTTTGACAGTCTATAGAAGTGACCACTGATCTATTTTTAAGGCTTAAATATTAAAACTGTGCAATTTTACAAACTCCTTTCACAGATGTGAAATGAGTAATGATACTTTTTACTCGGTGAGTTAAAGTTTTTTTTTTTTTTTTTACACCAGATGTGACAGGTTTTGCAATTATTACAAAGTAAAATCACTTATCTTTGTTGCACAGATGCTCATTAATGCAAAGAGAAATGATCAAAATACTCATACTGTTGATCAGGGGAGATTCTAGGATCATACCTTTAGGGGGACTCAGCCCCCAATCAGAACGTCATTCATGCATTGCCTTGGGATTAATACATTAACAAAACAATAATACTTAGTGTATTAGTTCTAATAACAGGAATTATACAAAATATTCAAATTTCTAATAAAGTAAACAATGGAATCTGCTGCTTGCAGCTCTGTGAACCTTAATTCAATTTAATGTTACTTTCAAAAGCAGCCATATTAGTTTGCTGGTCTATTGTAGTGTCTAAGAATAATTCAGAATGAATATTCACAGATTTCAATTTAACACACCTGTTTGGTGTGGACACTTTATGAAACGTGAGGCCAAAATTCAGTGATGGCCAGAATTTACAAAGCAAGTTAAAGATTTTTTTAGTAAAGCAGGACAGAATGTGAGGACAAAATGTACACAACACTGTTTCAGTCTCTTAGCCACATGAGTGCCGTCCACCAAATCAGAAAGCAATTAAAGTGGCATCATGTGAGACAGACTTCAGCAAATTAGGTCTGTACACTTGGGCAAGATGCACACTGGTAAGAGATTTGCTTTTACATGAAAGTTTTGGAGTTCATACAAACCCTCCCTTTATTATGCTGACTCAGCATAGCACATCAGGGGCTCGTGAGTGTAGAATATATTAGTAGTCTGCCACTTAAATGTTGCGAGAGCCAAGCTGTTCAGTCGGAGGGGTTGCATAAGCTATCAAGCCATGTTTAGTGACGTAAAATACTATTATAAAGTCCATGCAACTGGATAGAGCTGAAAACTGATTTGCCACTGTACATATTGTGTATGAGCAAGTTACCATAATAAGGAGCAGTAATTTTATAGCTAGTAATACAACCATTTCATTTTATGCATCAGCTATTCTACTGTTCACATATGTGACTAAAAAAAGACACCAGTAGGGTAGGCTCTGCCAAACTGATCCTGTGGGTACTGTTTAGAACCAGGGTCCTTGTCCTCACAATTGCAATTCAACTTGTACTGGTAAAATATAACATTAGTAAGTGATATTAAAATTCATTACTCTTCCTATTATTACTATTGTATTTTAAAAGGTGCTAAGATAAAATTTAGGGGTGCTTGAACACGCCTGACAAGGGTCTAAACTCGCCAATGCCTTTGAATTACCACTTTAGTCACTTGCTCACATTTGAATTTAGACCTCTGTTTACTGAAGAGAAAACTATTTACATTTTGTTAAAAATGACTTTAAAAAACAGACTTAATTTAACTCTTCTCAGCTCTGTCCATCCATCTTTCAGCTTCAGACAGGCTGCTGGGGTATTTGAGGAGAAAAAACTACACAGAAGCAAATCCCCTACCAAAGCAGCAGAAAATCACCATTATTCAATGCTGCACCTTAAACTCTCTTCTCTCAGCAGGTCATCCTCCTGGGAGCTGCCTGTTAGAGAATATTAATCAAGCAAATATTTCAAACTGGAGATGGAATCAGATGGAGGGTTTGCCTGCATGCGCACTAATTAACAGTGAATCCTCCATTGTAATGGGTACATATGTTACAAAAATCGAAGGGTCACTGACAGGTTATCCTTGTAGAAAAAAGTTGAAAACGACCACTGATGACAGACTTCTACTAAACTCACACACACACACACACACACACACACACACAGGTTAGTGATTAAAAGACCTAAACTTGCTTGCTTGCAGCCATCCCTGAAATTGGACAGATATTGAAGTAATGCTGCGATGCAAAGGGCTGCAGAGACCGACTATCACTGTTATTTTAAAATCAATAGGCTATTTTTTTAGGCATCACTTGTGGGGGCTTGACTGGTTGTGGATGTGTGACGTGCATCTCTTAGATGTTGGACTGTAACTATTTCTCCCTGCTGCTGCTGTGTGATCAGAGGTGAGCCTCAGCCTGGGGGGAAATTTACAACTGTTTGCCTTTGTGAGGCTTTCATAATCTGCAGTCAGGCTTTGTTCCACTGCCACACAACAAGGGAACCATCAGGGCTGCGGTGCTTCAGCAAAACAAAGTAACCATACTGTATCTTTGTTATTCACCATGAGAGACCTTATAAACCTGCACTTTTAATATCTGTTTCAAGAAGGCAGAAGGAATACACATAAAACACCTCTGATTCACAGGATGTGGGCTCAAGAGAGTACCATTTCAACTGTGATAGGTAAATGTGTATATATATAGCATAGACTGTATATATTCTCTCATATCTATGCCAGGAGTGTGACACTAATACTGTAAACACAATATTACATATTCTCAAAATGGTGGGAAGCGCTGTCAGAACTGTCCACCACAATTTGTTTTGCTAAAGTGAATAAACACAATCCACCCACACTTTCTCAGTTATTGTCTTGCATCGATGTCAGACAGTCAAAACTTCTTCATTTTGAGCAAGTGTCAGTGCTGGCACCCTTGAAAATGACTTTCAAGCTGACGTTGCCGCCATTGTCACTGCTGCTTTCCTCCAGATGCAAGATGAGAGCTGCAAAAATGCAAGAGTAGTAAAGAGGGGAGCAATAATGAATGCCTAGACGGGTTCACTCACGTCTTCTCTCCTAACTCACATTCAGCACAGAGCGATGCTCTCCAGATAATAAAAAAGAAATGCCAAATTAAATCAATTGCGTAAAAGTAGAATATTCTGTCTTGGACTTCGCCAGAAATAATAATGCAGCTGGTGATGACAGGAAATAACCTTTTCCTTCATCACAGAAAGCACACTTACCATTATTTTTTAACAAAACTGATTCAAAAGCCTGTTTAATCTGCCTGTTTACTGAATCCAGCCGGCACTCAGCTGTAATGTGTTTGGATAAAAATAACCACCAAATGACGCAGGTTACGTTATGTTTTGACTGCAGACAACATCACATATCCACAGTCCAAGGCAAACATTTATTTCTAACTGCTGATCTTAACCCATAAGAACCCAGACCCATTTTTCCTTACAGGAAAATTATGGGGGATATACAACAGACCAAGAGACCCACACTGCTCTAAAAAATATAGTGTTAAATGCATGTCATGATCAGTTCTTATGGGTTAAAGCTCTATTGTACTCTATTAAACTGACAGTTGGTAGCATCATACTGTCCAACACTATACAGACCTTGGATTGTGAGTAATTTCTGACTTGTGAGGGTTTTTCACTCTACACACTGACATAAGCTGGTAATGTACAGTAATGTGCAAAAGTCTCAAGCCACCATTCATTTCTTTATAGTTTGCTGGGAAAATGGGAAATGCATGCAAAGATTTATTGGAACATGCAAACATGAATGGAAATGCTGAACATAGGGCAAAAACATAGTTTGCACAATTCTAACAAGCTTAAATGAGCACCTTTTATTCATCAGTGCAGCCTGAACTTTCTCAGGCAAGCTTTCTTATAATTTCTTTAAGCAGTCTTCAGGAATAGTCCTCTAGGCTTCTACTAGGAAAGTCCAACGCTCTTCTCTAGATAGTGGCTGCCTTTTGTTCTCTTCTCAATCAAGATGCTGTCATATCGCTTCAGTAATTTTAAAGTCCATTCATCACTCCATAAGACCTGTTGCTACTGATTTTCAGTAAGGCTCTTGTGTAATTTGGCATAGCTCAGCCTTTTCTCCTTGTTCCCCTTCTTTAATAATGACTTCTTGACAGCCACCCTCCCACTGAGACAATTTCTTATGAGACTTCGGCAAGTAGTAGATGGATCAGCTGAAGGGACAGATGCAGGTTTTTTTTTTTTTAGGCCTGCCGCTTCTTTTGTCCTCCACTGGTCCAGTTTCCTCAGATTTTTAAAGAGCACACTGTACATTATGCTGAGACATGTCAAGTTTTTGGCTAATAGCTCTTTGGGAATCCCCGTGTGGGTGCAGAAACCTACCTTCACTTCTTACTGGGCTTACACTGTAAGAAATGAAAGACTTTATTTTATAATAAAAAAACAAATGATGTGAATTGTAAAAAGTTTAATTTTTTATTGTTTTAAAGTAAGAAATTTAATTGTAACACAACAGTTAATATTCTTTTCTACTTTGGCATATGACAGGCCATGAGTCGATGCCTTATGTCGGTAAGAACACTGGAAACTTATGAAAATTTAGTCTAAAATAGTCCAAGGTTTATGCCCTCCTTTTTTGAAATTTCCACATTTTTCCAAAGCCATCCAATGGGCCTGATTCAACCCTTTGGTGGGCAGGTTCTGACCCATGAGCTGTATGTTTGACACCCCAGGTGTGGACACAGCAGTGATTCATCACTTGTGCTAGGTGCATTTTTTTATGCTTGAATGATTCATAAGTAGGTCTTAAGTGGCTTAAAAAAATAAAAAGAAAAAATAGTTCTGAAAACAGTCAGGTGCAAGGACTGAGCTGAACATGAATGAATAAGCAGCCAATGTCCAAAACTTTGAAAGCCCTTTAGAAAGCCTGGAGAGCTATCGCTCAAGGCCACTTTAAAAAATCTACAAGCAGATCAGGCTTCTTAATAGCAAAATATAAGAAAATTAGAAATAGCTCAAAACCTTGGTAGAGTACCGTAATTTTCTAAATTACTCTCCTAAAAAATTGTTTCTTTATTATATTAAGACTACATATTTTCATAACTGTCTTAATTAAAAAACACCAAAGTTGGATGTGAAGGCATAGAAAATTTTAGATTCATCGCAATGCCTAGAAGGTAAATGTGATGCTGTCACTTTGTAAAGCACCAAAACATATTTATACAACTCAGCCTCACTCCTGGGAATATGCAAATTTGTACTAATGTTAAGTGTCATAAACTCACTGAGTAAAATAAACAGAACTATGTGCAGTGCAGCGACGACGTAATAATCTGTGACATTTTCATATAAATAAATTTGATTTTCCTCTTCATCTGCTTCTCAACTCATGAAAACATAGATTTAATGCTCTGAACAACACTCACTTGTTGCAGTGCTGTTCCTGGATCTCTGAAAACAGTCCAAACAGGTTTTAGGTTTCTGGCTTGTTTGATAAAAATGGAAGATGTTCAAAGTAAGAGAAAGCTGCCAGCGGGAGAAAGTACAAAAGAGACTAGAATTAGATGGCTGTATGCCTCTCCCAGTCAGTTTGAAGTTTACATAACGCTTTGTCCATACATGACCGTTAACCTACATTTTCTGAGATAAAAATGTAATGAATCATACATAATTCATCGACATGTAAATACAAATTTAATTTAAATGCGGCTAATGTTGTAGTTTCAAAAAAATCCAACTTTACCTTGCTATATGAAGCACCTTGGAGAGACTGTTGTGAATTGATGCTATATAAAATATAAATATAAATTTGAATTGAGGATAAGCCTATGTACTAATGAGTCAAGAGAGTGCGTTGAGAAGATGGAGGGGTACTTTGAGGAGCTGATGAATGAGGAAAATGAGAGAGAGAGAGAGAGAGAGAGAGGGCAAAGGATAGAGGAAAGATAGTGAATATGGAGGTACAGAGTATAAGTAAGAGAAAGCTGCCAGCGGTGAAGAGCATGAATAGTAGAAAGGCAGTTGGCCCAGATGAGATAGCTTTGGAGGCATGGAGATGTCTGGGAGAGAGGGCAGTGGACTTTTAGTTAGATTGCTTAACACAATCATGGAGAAGGAGAGATTGCCTGAGGAATGTAGAAGTGCACTGGCACCTTTGGCTGGTCCCTTGTATTCTACCCCAGGGGTCACCACAGCTGATTAATCCACATTAGCAATTTAGCAGAGGTTTTACGCTGGATGCCTTTCCTGACACAACTTTCCATGGTGAGAGGGGCTTGTGTCCCCACCTGGAATTGAACCAGGGACCTTTTGCTTGTACAGTAAAGCAAATATGCAAACCACTACACTACAGGGGACAAAAAGTGCACTGCGCCGGTCTTCAAAAATAAGGGTGATGTGCAGAGCTGTAGTAAGTACAAAGGGGTTAAGTTGATCAGTCCTACTATGAAGATATGGGAAACAGTTGTAGAAGCTTGGTTGAGAGGAGAGGTGATGAACAACTAGCAGCAGTATGGCTTCATGCAGAAAAAGATGTGATGTTTGCATTGAAAATGGTGATGAAAATGTTCAGAAGATGTTGCACTGTGTCTTTGTGGAGCTGGAGAAAGCATATGATAGGGTGCCAAGAGAGGAACTGTGGTATTGCATGAGGAAGTCAGAAGTGGCAGAGAAGTATGTGAAGGTGGTGCAGGACATGTACGAGGACAGCGAGACAGTGGTGAGGTGTGTGGTGAGACTGACAGATGGGTTCAAGGTGGGGGGTGGGATTACATCAAGGATCAGCTCTGAGTTCCTCCTCATTTTCAGTGGTGATGGACAGACTGACAGATGAGGTCAGGCAGGAGTCTTTGGAGACTATGATGTTTTCAGATGACACTGATCTGTAGTGAGAGTAGGGAGGAAATGGAGGAGAGCATGGAGAGGTGGAGTAATTCAGTGAAAAGAACAGGAACAGAAGTCAGTAGAAGCAAGACTGAATACATGTGTGAGAGAGTAGCAGGGATGCAAAGAGAGAAGTATTGAAGGTGGATGAGTTTAAATACCTGGAGTCAACCATCCACAGCAACAGAAAGAGTACAAGAGAGGTGAAGAAGAGAGTGCAGGCAGGGTGGAGTGGGTTGAAAAAAGTGCCAGGGGTGCTTTGTGACAGAAGGCTAGCAGCAAGAGTGAAAGTGAAGCTTTACAAGATGGTGGTGAGACCTGGCTATGATGTTTGGTTTGGAAACAGAGGTGCTGAAAAAAGACAGGAAGTGGAGCTGGAGGTGGGAGAGCTGAAGATGTGGAGATTTTTGCTGTGAGTGACCAGGATGGACAAGATTAGAAATGAGCACAGGTCAGGTTGAACAGTTTGGAGACAAAGTCAGAGAGGCAAAGCTGAGATGATTTGGATATGTGCAGATGAGGGATAGTGGATATATTGCGCAAAGAATATTGAAGATAGAGCTGCCAGGCAGGGTGAAAAAGGAATAGAAGATTCATAAATGTAGCGATGGAGGACATGCAGAGGGTTGGTGTGTGGGAAGAGGATGCAAGTAGTAGGGTGAGATGGAGGCAGATGGTCCGTTGTGGCGACCATGAACAGGAGAAAAGATATAAGATTGAAAGATATAAAATTGAATTGAAATTAATACAGTAGCACTGAACTTCTGATTTGCTGAGTTAAGTGGTAGTACTTTACCCTATAAATAAGTGCCAAATAACATATAAAATACTCATACAATCTCAGATGCATCTTTGCTAACCAAGTTTACTGGTGTTAACCGGTAGCTGAGCCCCTCTTGTTTCTATAAAATCAAGGTGGCAATGGCATAATGCTAAAGTTGATGCTTCAAAAAAATTGAAGACCACAAACATATGGATGAGGTTACAATTGCTACGCCCATCCTTTATGTACAGTCTGTGCTTTTATAACTTTACCACACACAATATGTGTGAAATTTTATAATAATTGGCATATGAATTCTTGAATTATGGCCTCGTATTTTTGTGAAGTTACAGTGACCTTTACCTCTGACCACTAAATTCCAACCAGTTCATTCTTTAGTCTAAGTGAATTTGTGTCAGATTTGAGGACATTCACTAAGTCCACCGCCAGATGGTTTTTGAGAATACAGCTGTGTGAAGTCAAAGTGATCTTGACCTTTGACCACAAGAATCAAATCATTTCATCCTTGACTCAGAGTGAATTTAGTACCAAATGTTAAGACATTCCCTCCAGACGTTGACAAAAATTGGACAGGATTATGGATGCACTTTTGCACTACACAGCAGAAGTACCATAGAGAAGATTTTGAAGCCCTCAACCATACTGACAATCTTACTATTCGTGGCTCTCAGTTTGGCATTAATCCCAGTCCCTCTTTGCTCTTGAGCATGTTGTTTTGACCATAATGTGGTATAGGAGAAGTCGGTGCGGAATTGCAAGTAACAGCAGGCTTTATCTCTCCACCAACGACTGTAAACCTGCTCCCTCTCAGCCTCACAGTGTGATGGCTGGTTTGGGGAAAGTGGGTGGGAAACCTCTGTGGGGAAAGGTTGGTGTGTGTATGTGTGTGTGTGTGTGTGTCTGTAGGTGGAAGATGTGAGTTATCTGAGACTAGATCCAGAGATGAGCAATACCTCCTTTCTCTGGTATGTGGTAAACGATATAGAACCCTGTGCTGAATTTGGAGTCCTACTGTATGTGCCAAGCTTTCAGCCTACTGTCATTATTATTCAAATTACCACAAGAGGCAGACTGCACAAGGAAAACACGTCACTTCTTGGCATTACACAGCCAACAGGAGGCTCTCAAAGGAGATGATACATCTGTTCCATTTCGTGATTATGTGTATTCAAAATGGTACATTTTGATTATGTATGAGGTCCCAAATTTCTCATTTTGGAATATTTAGGATATATTTTTTTTAAAAATCGCAATTACAGCAAAGAACACAATTTGGGGAATGATGACAAGAAGGTTTATGCAGACTATAAAGTAGTTTTTCTTAAAGGGAGAAAAAATGCTTGCATAGCCATTTTTAGAACTGTGGGATACAAGAATGTGTTGGGATTATAATAAGGAACTGAAAAATAGAACCAATATTAAACACTTTATTTTATATTTGTGCTGGTAATGATAAAATAGGAATTATAATATAGATGTGGTGCCACCATGAGAATTTTGGGCACTTCAGGGCAAACACTGACACATTTTATGATTAAAACAATATTTTTTAACACTAAGAAACAGAAACATTCCAAACTAAACAGAACCAGCAATGACATTTGTGTCTTTTTTTTTAAAGAAGAAGTTAGGTTTTTCGGTTTCATCTAATATTTCCAATTATAAGTAAGACTGGATGACATAAACATTTAAGATTACATTTAAGGGGGCTTATTAGTGTTACAAATGACTGAGAATATTTCATTAGATATTGAAAATAGATTTTTTTTAAATTCCCTAATAAACAAAGACTACAACAAACAACACAATGACTAACACATATAGTAATAATTTAACCAATGTTGACGAGGAGCATTATGGAAAAGTTAAAAGTAAGTTTGGATAACATGTGGTATTAGCTGCACTAAAATAAATAAAGTATTAAAACAGAGTGCTCATTGTGAAACAGATTGAACAGATCATCGCCTACATTTTAAAATTCACCACACAGCTGCTACAACAAAATAAGAAAAACATTTTAATAAATTAATTATTATAAAAGTTTATCACACCATTCACGTCTGCCTTCCTTTCACCAGAGCGCTCTCTCTCATCCACTGTGCACTCTGCTCTACCTCTGCCTGCAGCCCTTAATCTCCTTAGCTCTGCTCCACTGGTCTAAAACAGGTCTGATTTGACTACTCTGCTCTGGACTTCATTCTTTACTTGGTCGGATTGTTTAGCACATCTGTACTCTCCTCAGTTCAGCAAAAGTTCCTCTGCTGCACTGCACAGCAAGCAACCTGTCCGGTTCTCCATGGGTTCTGTCATCTGCTCTGCTGCGGCTCAATATCCCATCCCTGACCCTCGAACTACATCCAGCTAGCTCTGGCTCATGGCGTAACAGGCAGCTAGGCATGCCATGACTGTTGACTACAGCATTTTACATTAATTTGGAAGAATTTACATGGTATAGGTGGTTGTATTTTTTGTGTTTCTTTTAGTCTCAAACACCCCCAAAATTCATTATTTAATGAATAGACCTATTTTAGGAAAAGTCAGGAAATATAAGCGGATGGAGTTTTATTTGATTAAGAACATACTGAGTTCAAGTAGTTCACATTTTCATCGCTCTAATCCCTTACCAGAGCAGGCCAGTTTGTTTAAATGCATTCACTTTCATTGTGCGAGGAGGACAGACAACAGGCAGGCAAGGGTGGTTTCAAACTGGTCTTGTCTTTGTTGGTTAGGTCTGCTGTAAGCTTACAGAGCCGATTTTATTGTACTTGCAGAGGCCCTGTAGAATAAATGGATTGCGCTCATTATTTGTACGTATAGGCTTACCCGACTCAGCTGCCAGTTCAGCTTGATGAGCGATGTAATGCACATGAATCAGTCATGTGCAATGACTCAGTGAATCAGATCTTCAGAAGAGCATAAACTCCAATGTGCTTCCTTGTCATTACACTGGCTCCATCCAAACCTGACCCATGACCTTGGATAATTTCCCTCCTCCCCCCGCCATCGCTTTCTCAGATATTCACCGCGCTGTTCCAATGCACAGTGTAATTGCTCAGTGAAGATGTATCAATCTTGTTTTTTTGCAGTGTTGTACTGACAACCTCATCAATGATGATTCCAATGAATTCACCAACCTACGGCATTTCGTCAAGCTGCCTCACAGTAACACCCTCCAGTGCCTTTTACATATCTCAGATTTGTAGATGTCATGATCTGTTTCAAAATCAAGGACTTTTACTTCCCTCAGTTAATCAATCATTCCTCTAAACTAGTGACCTGGAATATTTGGCCTTATGAAACACCACTTTTTAGTTGGGACTGCAGCTTCTGGCTGGTCTGTTCTTTGGCATCTCTTGTGCTATATAGATGGAAAAAATGCCATCTTTGCACTGGCTTTTGTGAAGTCTTAGCTAGGATTTGGGGCCAAAACATTGGTTAAACATTTTGCATTAACGTCCTATATATTTGTACTATTTGGGTTTATAATGGGCATTTTCCTTATTTATCACTCAACCCTCAGTTTATGAAGCATATGCGAGTCCCTCATGTGGCACAGACTTGGAGGTAGGCAATACTGGGCTTGACTTTCTACTATACAGAAAAAAACAAAACAAAAAAACTCTTTAGATGGTTTTATTGTTTTGCTGTAGCTTGTCATATAAAATTAATAACCTAAGATGTCTGAGAAGTAATTTTAAAACAAGAAGGGGATAGCGCTAAATGGTTCCAAAAATAAAATAAGCATCCATTGACCGTCTTGTTTGCATACAAAAAATATGAAAATGAAAGGGGGGGAGCCTGTCCTAGTTGTCTTAGGGTGAGAGATGGGGTACACCCAGCACAGATCCCCAGTCTATTGCAGGGCTGAAAAGAAGAAAAGTTTGATAAAATTTTCCAAAGTTTTCTGTGCTGAATCTAGTTAAACCTTGAAAACGGTAAACTCTGTAGAGAGACCACTGCAGCTCCAAGGTTGAAACATCTTGTTTTTAGATAGCACATAATATCCAAGCATGAAAAAACCCCTGCTCCCTGCCCTTCCCTTTTAATATTTATTTCTCTACTTACCACTTTTCTCATCATCACTTGCAGCCTGCTTAAATTCATTATTTCAGCACATTTTGTTGGGTCAGCAAAAAAAAAGCCCTTCTCTTTGTTTCGTTGCATTTTCTCTGCTCCACTGACCACAATTTCTTTCTATCCATGCTTAAGCAAGTTTTTGAGAAGCTAACAGCTTGAGAGCATACTTTCAGTGGTAAGGGCAGCTACTGCCTTGTAGCATGGCTTGCACAAGTTGTGTTGCTGCAGCAAAGATAGCCTCAGAGTTTTTATACGTAGGCAATGATGCCATGATGGGAAAAAAGAATATACAACCCTCACAAAAGGAGCCCATCAGGAAGTTTGCTGGTGGCCAGCCCCAATCCACAGTTACTATATAGAAATATTGAAAGAACAAACCTGTGCAGTGCATCGACTTGCATAGTTGTACAAATTTCAAGTGCATGGTTTTGCATTTCAACATTACCAACATTATCAGACTTCCATTTTCTGTCTTGCTCCAAAACATTCAATCTTTTGTGTGTAATGCTGCATGTGAGTATACAAGCAACCTTTACTCATGCACTTTATTTTAAACACAGTTCAGTGTTGATGTCATTTGAAAAAAAAAATTCCCCACCTATGTAGACTTTTTCAGGAACTTTTTCAAACTTTTTCAAACTATTGACCAAAAAGGTGAATTGACCAAAAAAGGTCAATAGTTTGAAAATGACAGTTTTTGTAGATTTGCCTCTGCATATCACTGCAGTGGCTTTTAAATCAAGCACTCAAGATGTGATTGAAGAGCAGACTTCAAAAGCCATTTTATACACAGTGCCCCATTTTCATAGGCTTAAAATGCCAGGCATTTACTGTGGCTTGACCAATGAAGAATATCCCATTTATTTGCCTTGAGAAACTCTTATGTTACTTTTGCACTGTGCTTCGGGTCATTATCCATTAGCACTGTGAAGCACCATCCAGTCAGTTTTTCAGCATTTGGTTGAATCTGAGCTGAGAGTAATAGCCCTGTACACTTCAGAATTTATCCTGCTACTTATTATCAGCAGTAAAATCATCAATAAACATGAGGTACCTGGTTCCTGGGTCCCATGCCATAACATTGCCTTCACCATGTTTGACAGATGATGTTGGATTATATGCTGTTCCTTTTTTGCATAGTTTTCTTTCCTATCAGTCTAGTAAAATTTAATCTTGGTTTAATCTGCCCAAAGATTTTTCCCCCAGAACTAGGCAGGTTCTTTCAGATGTTTTCTGGCTAAGTCTAATCTGTCCTTCCTCTTCTTGAGTGTTGTCTTCTTGAGTAGTTTGTATCTTGTATCTTTGTATCCTGAAGGTGTCTCTCGAATGAAGACCTTGACATTGATATGCCTGCCTCATTGAGTGCATTCTTGACTTGGCTAGATGTTGTGAAAGGGTTGTTCTTAACTAAGGAAAGAATTCTATGATCATCTGCTTTAGTTATCTTCTGTGGTCTTCTAGTCCTTTTGGTGTTGTGGAGCCTTTCAAGAATGTTCCAGATTGTTGTTTTGGTCACTCCTAAAATTTTTGCTCTCTCTCATAGTTTCATTTTGCTTTTCAGTCTAATATTAGTCTCCTTTGGGATAGTCAGGTAGATAAAGAAAGTAGACAGGAATACTGGGAGGCTAAGCGCATAGCAAAGAGAGAAGTGGCAAAGGCAAAGGAAAAGGCTTATAGTGAGTTATATGAGAGGCTGGACACCAAGGAAGGAGAGAAGGACTTGTAGCGAGCAGAGAGACAGAGAGACAGAGCTGGAAAGGATGTACAGCAGATTAGGACGATTAAGGATAGAGATGGAAATGTTTTAACGAGTGAAGAAAGTGTGTTGAGAAGATGGAAAGAGTACTTTGAGGAGCTGATGAATGAGGAAAATGAGAGAGAGTGGAGGGCAGAGAGAGGGAAGATGGTGAATCAGGACGTGCAGAGTGTTAGTAAGGAGGAAGTGAGGGCAGCAATGAAGAGGATAAAGAGTGGAAAGGCAGTTGGTCCTGATGACATACCTGTGGAGGTATGGAGATGTCTA
>VUQH01011560.1:5293-21172 GCA_015106775.1 Etroplus canarensis
CTTTTGCTTTTTTTTTTTTTTTTTTTTTTTTTTTTTTTTAATTTTATTTTACCGAAATGCTCCCTGAGTATGGAGATTTTGTCTTGACAAAACTGCTGCAAACCGCCTGGTGTTGTGTGTGTGTGTGTGTGTGCCGATGGTTGTTATCGGCTGTGGCATTCAGGGTCTGAGACACGGCAATTTGTTGAACGTTTATGTCGAGCAATTTGATTCACAGGAATTAAAAGGCAACCTCCGCCGTGTTTGGTGATGTGATCGCCGTACAGCTGTATAATCGCACAGCAGTGTCTGTGATAGCCTACAGTAGTTACTGTATGTGTCGGCTACATCCGCCCTAGTTTTTGTTTCCGACAGAGAAACGTGGCCATTGTAGACTGTTTTGTGTGTGTGTGTGTGTGTGTGTGTGTGTGTGTGTGTGGGCAGGCTGCATTGTCTGCTGCCAGCTGTCGCATAAAGCGACACCAGGGCCCGCTGCTGATCGATGCACTGATGCAGTTAGTGGGACAGTAGTGTTGTAAATGTGCTTTTATCAATCAGATAAATCCAATAAGCTCTTACAGTGTAGCCTTTCATGCACTCAAGATGTCGTTGCCAGTTAATGAGTTCATGGTGATCTAACCAGAGATCACTGTGTTATCATCTGAGTTTATAATGAATTGGCGGTTTGCAGGTATAATCTGCATCTGTTATAGTGTTATAAACTGCAAGGCCCATTGCTAGTGGGTGAAGCTGCAGAAGAAGTGTCCCAACAGTCCGCTTTTTCCATGTACTTGGGGGTCATGCATCAGTCATGATGTGGCCGATTCACCACGGTGTGAGCTGGAATTGACCTCAGTTGACACAACCCCAGTTACAAAAAGGCTGGGACGTATTGTGAATTATAAGTGAAAACACAATGTGGTGATTTGCAAATCTCATAAACCAATACTTTGTTCACAAAAGAACATAGAAAACACATCAGATGTCAAAAGAGAGACGTTTTGCTATTGCTTGTAAAATACTAGCTCTTCTTGACTTTGATGGCAGCAACAAGTCTCAAAAAAGTTGATACAGGGCCATGTTTACCACTGTGTAGCATCCCCTCTTCTTTTAACAGCAGTCTGTAAACATCTGGGAACTGAGGAGACCAGCTGCTGGACCTTTGGGAGAGGACTGTTGTCCCATTCTTCTCTAATATAGGATTCCAGTTGATCAACTGTCCTGGGTCTCTTTTTAATAGTATTTTGCATTTCATGATGTGCCAAATATTTTCAGTGGATAGAAAGTCAGGCAGGCCAGTTCAGTTATGCTGTTGTAATAGCTGCAGTGTGTGGTTTAGCATTGTCTTGCTGAAATATGCATGGTCTTCCCTAAAAAAAAAGACGTCAGAATCGGAATACTTTGTTAATCCCAGAGGGGGAATTGCCTACACTACAGACACTTCATTAAATATATATAAATATTAATATGAAAGATAGAAAATACAGATAAAAATATATAAACCCGACCCCTTGGTGGAGAATACAAGGGAACAGCCAAAAGGTACATTTATATATAGGAGAGTCTAATGTGTAGCATATGTGTTCCAAAGTTGAACAATACTATTTACAGTATAAACACAGTGTGGCAATAAGAAATAGTCCAGGTATTCAGGGGAGGAGCTGTAAAGCTTGATGGCCACATCTAGGAATGATTTCCTGTGGTGTTCAGTGATGCACTGAGGTAGGATGAGTCTATTGTTGAGCATGCTCTTGTGCCTATCCAGCACATCATGAATCATAAATCAGAATACTTTGTTAATCCCGGGGGAGATTCCGTTGTTGTTACAGTTGCACAGTTTTATATAAATGAATGAATATGACTATATATAGTGAATATAAATCTGAGGGCAGAAAAATTAAAATGAAGATTAAATATATATCACATATATGTGTCAAAGTTCAATGTAGTCATCTGGAGGGGAGCATATGCTTTAAAACCTGTGTATACCTTTGAGAATTGTCTTTCCAGATGTGCAAATTGCCATAGGCACTAATGCACCCCATACCATCAAAGATGCAGGCTTTGAGTGCTAATAACAAGCCGGATGGTCCCTCTCCTTTTTAGTCAAGATTTCCTAAAATTCTTTTAGGAAATCCATGATTTCCTAAACGAATTTCAAATTTGAATTAGTCTGACCACAGAACCATTTTCCACTTTGCCTCAGTCAATTTTAAATGAGCTTTGGCTTAGAGAAGACAGCGGTGTGTCTGGATCACATTCACATCTTCCTCTTTGCAGGATAGAGCTTTAACCTGCATTTGTGGATGACACAACAGACTGTTCACAGACAACAATCTTTGGAAGTATTCCTGAGCCCAGACTCTCACAATATTTTGATGATATTATATACTGTAGATGATGTAATATTCCAAGTCTTTACAATTTTACATTGAGGAACATTCTTCTGAAATTGCTCGAGAATTTGTAAATGGAGTTTCTCACAGATTGCTGAACCTCTGCAAATCTTTACTTCTGAGAGATTCTGTCTTTCTCTTAGGTGCTCTTTTTACACCCAATCACATTACTGGCCTGTTGCCAATGAACTTCAGTAGTTGCAACCTGTTCCTCCAGCTGTTTCTTTTTAGTGCCGTTTACTTTTCCAGCCTTTTGTTGCCCTTGTCTAAATTTTTTTGAGATGTATTGCTGCCATCAAATTCAAGATGAACTAGTATTTTTCATGTCTCATTTTCAACATTTGATAAGTTTTATATGTTCTGTTGTGAATAAAATATTGGTTATGAGATTTGCAAATCATTGCATTGTGTTTTCATTTATATTTTACACAGTGTCCCGACCTTTTTGGATCTGGGGTTGTAAATGCAGCAAACATATGAAATATGCAGGCCTGTGTCTCAATGGCCTTTATTCATCATGTTACATGGTTGCCTGCAAGATCTCTACAAACCTTTATTGTTAAACCCAAATATCAGTTGTCTTATGACTGCTAACTGTTGATAAAGCACTCATGTGGTGTGTGAGTGTGATACAGTGATGCTCTCATATCTTTTTTTGTCCAGGTTCTGGAGTGTTTGCTCATTTTTTTTAATAGGAGCAACATGGAGTACCCTCACAGTGTTTCTGTGGTTGGAGGTGTGTTGTAGACATTTTGAAACCAAGGTCTTGCACACATTTGGCTCTCCCATCCCTATGTTGCTATGCCACTTTGAATCTTTTTGAGTTGGGGGCCATATAGTCTGTGAATCTGCCTCCCCACCGACCCAGAAATGTCAGACTCTGTTGTCGTCTCAGCCCCTCGATTATTTTAGGTCACAGCCAGCAAGAAAGAGAGATGGGATCACCAACATGAAACAGAGAGCATTATGGAGTTGCACTCACCTTTTTGCAGACCACAAATAGAAGGAAAATCCCCAAACTGAAACAGAGCCAAATCTCTTATCTTAATGAAGACTACTGTAAACATTGAGCTAGTACCTGCATGCAGAGCCCTGCAGGCACCACATACAAACACACAGGAAGTGGAAAAAATAACATTTGAACTTGTGCATCTTTTCAAAGAAAAAAATCTTTCCTTAAAGGACCTCAAAAAATTGTGTTTAGGTTATCTGCATTAATCAAATCCAGCCACACAGTAAAAACCTTTTATACTCTACAACAATATGCTCATTTGAAGGACACATTTCCAGCAGACAGGCACACTGAATTGAAATCCAAAAGCAGTTCAGTATAAACTTCAATCTAAAATAACAGCAGTAGTAGTGAAACAACACCTTGCTGCTCTCAACAATGCATGTGTAATGACATGGTTGATATAAAATGGCCTGTCACAGGGGTCACTAGGACTACTTATTAAAAATCTCCATCCTTGTATAACAGCCAACCAATGTTGTTATCATGTAATCGGGTGCTCCCAGTGATACTGATACTTCTAAATGTTTCCTGTATCTGACATGACAACACTAGACAGCACTGGAACATACCATACTATATTGTCATGTGTCATTAATGCTAATGCATAAGGAAGAAGGTATACACAAGTTTGTGTGTTTGCATATTTACATACAAACATGTTTATAGCATGTACATGTGAGTGTATATACATAACTACCAGTGGCATTACTGTTATCAGCATTCTCCATATCACTATAAGAAATTGATTTAATCAATTCATTCATCATCAGGATTAGCCTGTTTGATTTTCAACAACTGTTTTCTGCACAGATAAGACTGATAAACAACCTGTGTATCTGGTCAGTCATGTTTATTATAGCATTGCATAAGTAAATATTGTCTGTCTGCTGTTTGCTGCCTTCCTCTCACAGTTCTCGTAACAACAAGAGAAGGAGTTTGGCGGTCGGGACCCCATCGCCCACGCTGTCACGACCACTTTCACCACTCCAACTCACTACAGGTACTTGTGCTTTGTTTTTACTTGAGTGTCTGCTAGCCGCTGATTAAGGGCTCATCAGAAATTATGTATTTAGTCACCATGATTGTGTGTAAAGCGGACCAGTTGCTGAGGATGAAATGATAAAGTGAAGGCCAGGAAACCACAGGATTAACTGTTTGTCACATGTACAGTTAGGTCTGTAATTTTTTGGACCTCTGCACACCATCACAGTGGATTCAAATAAGACGGTCAAGGTGTGATTGAAGTGTAGACTTTAAGTTTTCTTTCAAGGGGTTTAACAAAAGAATTGCATTGACTGTTTAGGAATTACAGCCATTTTATGCATACTCCGCTATTTTCAGAGACTCAAAAGTAGTAGGACTATCAGCTGCCAAGCAGTTTCATGGCCAGGTGAGGCCTGATCACTTGTTATTTCATGACAAATGAAGATGATCTTGAGTTGAGTACGTGTCGAACTTGCCTTTAAGTGCTTTAACTGTCACTCACATGCTCACACTCAGATGGATCATTTGGGGGAACAGTTTGGGGTTCAGTTTCTTGCCCGAGGACACTTCAGCACATAGACTGAAGTATCTGGGTATCAAACCACCAATCTTCTAATGAGAAGACAACGTGCTACCAAAGCCACCTGAAGTGATGATGGAAGAAATCTTTCCTTGGCTAAGAAAAACACCTTCACAACAGCTAGCAAAGTCAAGAATACATGTGAAGAGGTAGATATATCATTGTCAAAGTCTGCAATCAAGAGATGCTTTCATGAATTGAAATACAGAGGGTTTACAGAGGAGCACAGCACTGGTTACATTAACGAGCAGGAAGACTAGAAAACATTTAAAAGAGCCTGAAAATTTCTGGAAAAAATCTTAGGACAAATGAAAGCCAAGGTTCTCTTAAACCAGAATGATGGGAAGAGAAAAATTTGGAGAAGGAAAGGAACAGCTCATGATCTGAAGCATTCCACATCATCTTTTAAACATGGAGGCAATGTTATGGCATGGGCATGTATGGCTGCCAGTGGAAGTGGGTGATGTGACTGCTGATAGAAATAAGAGGAAGAATTCTGAAGTGATGCAGGGCTATACTCCCCTTAGTGTAGTGGTTTGCACATTCACCTCCCAAGTGAAAGGTCCCTGGTTTGATTCTAGGTAGGGACACAAGCCCCTCTCACCATGGTGGGTAGCATCAGGAAGGGCATCCAGTGTAAAACCTCTGTCAAATTACCAATGCGGATTAATCTGCTGTGGCAACCCCTTGAGGAGAATACAAGGGAGCAGCCAAAGGTACATTTTTACAGGGCCATACTTTCTGCTCAGCTTTAGCCAAAATGATGCATAATTGATTGCACTTCACATTTCAAATAGTTAATAACCCAAAGCATGCTGCAAAAGCAAATCAAGAGTTTCTCTTTCACTGGCCAAACCAGTCACCAAAACTGAAACTTACAAAAAATGTCATTGTCCATAAGCTTACAGACCTAGCTTTATGTTTCATCAGTCTTTAATTTGATTTAATGCTCTCAGTCACAAAAGTAGCACTTTGTGTGTGTGTGTGTGTGTGTGTGTGTGTGTGTGTGTGTGTGTGTGTTTTTCTTTTGGCTGCTCATCATTTGATTCTGCTGCCTGTCATTCTATGTACCCATTTTTAAGTGAATCTGGGTGTGGCACTGATTTGCCCTCAGGGACAAGGAAAGACCTTTAATGACCTTTTCAGCAGTATGTGGTATGGTGTGACCATAATGCATACTGCTGTTGACACAGTGATTCTTTGATTAGGACAGGAAAGGGCTTAGATAATGTCTCCGTTTATGTGTGTGTGTGTGTGTGTTTTTGTGTTTTTGTGTTTGTGTGCATAACTGTTATTAAAAGATTTGATTGTTTCAGGCTGAATTGTGAAGGAAAACCAGCTGCAAAATTGGCTATTGAATCATCCTTGCAAATGTTTTATATATATTGTTTAAAAAGTTTAGAAGCTACTCCAGTGTTTCTACATATAGTCATGTAAATTTAGTTTTTTTTACCTTTCACTAATTTTCAGTATTTTTTCCAGCTGGTAGCAGCCCTTCAGAAAGCCCCAGAAATGTCTCTGCTAGCTCTTCTGCCAACTTCCAGTTCGCCCGCAGGTAAGAATGAAATCAAATACTTGTTAATATGGTCTTGGTCTAAAGCTCTGCAGCTCAGCCACATTTTGCAATAGTTCAACTAGAGCAATGAAAAGCATTCTAATAGAGTAAAATTACTGAGAAATTAGATTGAAAATGGAATATACATGCCAATAGAAGTATATTTTTATTCATGACCCACAAAAATAAGCAAAGAATCTTTGTTTTAGCGGTAACTGTCTGCATGAAAAATGAACATGTCCTGGCTTGTTCCCTTTGCCCCTTGATTTGCAGCACTGGAGAAGTAAATCTAACCAGCTGAAAGGCCCCTGGGCCACTTGCTGGACTTGGGTCTTGGCATTTGTCAAGCCAATTAAGGCAGCAAGTTGGTGCGTACATTCATTACTTAGGGCTGCTGTGATTATGGAGGAAAACTGCAGAGCTTGCCCTCTCATCACGCATGCTGTTTATAGACTCACTGGGATTTAGAGGAAAACTAGCTGCAACTGGCTTCCCCAGCCAGCAGCAGAAAATGGTGTGGTAGCTAGTCTTTAAGGAGACTTCATACTAAAGCAGCAACATGTATACCTGGATGTGTACACATGGAATTTTTAACATTAGTCTGTGTTTAAATGTATGTGAAGGTGGAACACCCCACATGTAATGTGCTAAGCTGCAGTGCAGTATGGCATATTGCACCATAGGCTCAGGGATGCAGAGAATTGCCTTGTGCAGCTCATCTAAATGTATTGACAGTTTTTAAGCTGCCAGAGTTGAGACAGATGCTGTGACTGCACTTTTGACAACTCCACTGCGTGTATTTGTTATTCACAAAAGCTGTGTAGCCCTGCTGTTGGTGCAGTTATTTTGTCATGCAGACACAGAGTAGCCTTGAAGAGTGAGGACCACCAACACGCTGGTCCACTCAGTATTTTTTCCTCTTTCACAACTAAGGCATTGATTCTGATGTTGATTACATTTCTAGCTTTTATTATTGGCCTCATCGCTTCTACAAAACCACAAAACAAAACTCTGGAAACAGCAGGCAGTTTGACACATGGCACACACACCAGATAGGCACCAGATGAGAAATCAGACGTCTAATACACGTCAGTAATCCTCAGATCTAACAGAGGAAATATTCAGTTTCATTGTGTCACCTCTAATTTCCCCAAGTGCTGCTTTCCACAAGATAATTCATTTGACGATTTTTGTCACCATGGATGGAATCATTGACGGAAACTAGGCCATGTCTTCTGAGTGTATTGGATGGAAAACTATTGGAACAGTGGAGAAAAACGTTGAAGAGCAAGCGGAATTTTTCTATAAGAGTTGAGTTTCTCTTTTTGTAGTAGTCGCTAATATGGGTATTTCATGCTGTGTTTATGAGTGTAGTGTAGTGTATATTTGAGACATGAGCTAAGTGCGTCAAGGTCTCAGTTCTGCAGTGTGATAGCAGATTGGCAGGTGTTCAGAAACAGCAAACAGCCGCTGGCTGAGAGCTTTCAGAATAACAGGACTGTGACTTTGACAGCCAGACTTAATCTGTCACTATCATTAAACAGTGTTTATTTTCTTTCTCACTTTGTGCCTCCACTCACCCCTTCTTCCTCTCTGCATCTCTCACCTCCATTTGTGTCTTCCTTTTCTGTTGCATCTGTGTAGCCAACTGGCCCGCACTGAAAGGTAGGAAAATGACTAATTGGTGTTTCTTCTTTGTCTTCTTATTGCTGACTGAAATTAGAACATCAAATGTTATCTGGTGGCCTTTAAATTTGCATGAGAAGATTTTTTTTTATTCAAGTGAGATTTAAAAATGTAAAGAGGCGAAGCTGTGAAGATTGGAATGAGTCAGCAGGATGTAAAGATTTCATGTAAGCCACCACTGAGTTGCCTGTTATGCTTTTTTTTTGTTTATTTGTTTCAGCAGGGCGGATGGGCGAAGGTGGTCAGTGGCATCGGTTCCCTCCTCTGGATACTGTACCAATGCACCCAGTTCTTCAGTATCTGTAAGCAGAGAAGTCTCACTTTCTGTCCATGACCTTTTTCTTTTATCACACATTCAACCTCTCTCCAAACCACTATCTTGGGGGCATTTAGTTCTCCTGTTTACAGGGCGGTGGTGGCTTGTAAACTTCTGACTAACTGAACTGTAAATCCCATCAGCTTACACAGTGTAATAAATCTTTATCTTAATAATTGCTGATTTACAATAGGCCCGATTTATAGTGCAAGTTCTTTCATAAAGTGCTTTCATCTAAGCTGCATTTTAGATGAATTATAAAAGACTGAATTATACTTAATGACAAGAGGCTCACAGGAGAAGACTGCAGGCACGTGTTGTTTGTGCATGCGTAAGGATTCAGTCAAGTGGGTTTTGTTACCACATGCACAAACAATACATTTTGTGATATGGATGTGGTGTAGCATACTCAGTGAGGCCTTGCACTCACCAGCCACTTCATTAGGTACATCTTGTTACTACTGGGTTGGATCCCCTTTCACTTTCAGAACAGATTTAGTTCTTCGTGTCATAGATTCAACAAGGTGCTGGAAATATTCCTCAGAGATTAAAGTATCACACAGTTGCTGCAGATTTCTCAGTGGCATATCTGCAGTATGAATCCCATTTCACTACATGCTCTGTTGGATTGAGATCTGGTGAATGTGGAAGCCCTTTGAGTACAGTGAACTCATTCTCATGTTAAAAAACAAAAAAGTTTGAGATTTGAGCTTTGTGACAGCACACGCTCTCCTGCCGCCATCAAAGGATGGGTCCACTGTGGTCATAAAAGGATGGACATGGTCAGCATCTATAGTCAGGGAGGCTGTTGTATTTAAAAAATGTTCCATTGGTACTAAGAGGCCCAAAACGTGCCAAGAAAATATCCCCCACACCCTTACACCATCACCAGCCCAAATCGTTACGAGGCAAGTTGGATTCATGCTTTCATGTTGTTTACATCAAATTTTTATCCTGCCACCAAAATGTAGCAGAAATCAAGATTAGTCAGACTAGGCAACATTTTTCCAAATTTCTGTTGTCAATTTTAGATAATAGAAGCCCATATAAAGTGTCGCCCTGCTTCAAAGTTCGATGTGTTTCTATGTTCAGAGATGCTCTTCTGCATACCTTGGTTGTAATGAGTGGTTATCATTACAACAATGTTAAATGGACATATACACAATACATTGTGTATATGTCCATTTACCATCATTGTTCTGCATATGCCAGCCACAGGGGCCCACAAGCCAGTGTACTCCTAGTGCCAGTCCCAAGCCTGGGTAAATGGTGAGGCCTCCATCAGGAAGGGTATCCGGTGTAAAAACTTTGCCAAATCAAATATGCGGATTCATAAATGATCCACTGTGGCGACCCCTAACGGGAGCAGCCGAAAGAAGAAGAAGTTGTTCTGCACATGCCAGCGTTTTAGAGGAATTCGGATGTGTTGGCATAAGCTTGTTAAATCGTGTGACTTGGCTCTTACTTTTAAGCAGCCTTTCCACTTTATAGGTATACCTATTCACCGGCCAGTGAGTTTAAAACATAAAGATTAGGTCATCGCTCAACACTTTGTAGCCAACAGTCGCTGTAGTGGACATTGCTGGCTTTGGTTGTATAGGTATCCCTCTTGTATACTTCTCCCCTTGTCATGTCCATCATCAGCATCCTTCGTTCCCATTTGATGTCGTTTCAATTGCTCATCACAATGTTGAGAGTGGTTTTGGTCTGTACCTGCCCACTTTGTGTTGCTAACTGTAATTTTATCTTTAGATGCTACAAGTCACAATTTCAGCAATTCTATAATATTTAATAAACAGTAATATTTTTGGTTATTTTTTGAATTAGGTTAGGTTTATATACTGGTGATTATTAGCTTATTGCACATACAGAAGTAGAAAGGAGTAATAGATCAAAACTGCCAAAATAGTTGTGGGATATTTTAGAAATTACATCACTGTTACATTGTTTATCAGAG
This sequence comes from Etroplus canarensis, assembly GCA_015106775.1. Classification (NCBI taxonomy): domain Eukaryota; kingdom Metazoa; phylum Chordata; class Actinopteri; order Cichliformes; family Cichlidae; genus Etroplus; species Etroplus canarensis. The sequence continues at coordinate 15,762 of VUQH01011560.1, forward strand.
AGCTCTCAGTGTGTCTTGTTCATCAAAAATAATTTATATTAAAAATTGGTTGGTTTCTGTTCTGTGTTTATGTAACAGGGGTTCTTACAGATCTGTTGCACTGGTATCGGCCTCAAACATTCAGTGGTAGTTGTGCCTTACTTTAAGCATACTGGGCACAAATTGGGCAACAGAGAAAATCGTTGTGGTTTTCATGTCTTTTGCTGTTTTGTTTTATACCATTTCTCTTGGAATGAGTTGCAGCTGATGTAAATTCAAACTGACTGTATCCTCTTTTCTTGGCAAAGAAATAAACTGCTGACTTTTTATGACCGTCTTTAAAGTCTGCAGGGGGGCTGATTGTTTCTGTGACATCTGCAGAGCATTATTACTAAAGTTTTATGTCACTTTCTTGAAATAATTAGGTTTACCGATAAAGTAAAGACGCTGACTGCTCTCAAAAGTGGTTGGAACTTCACACTGACAGTTTGGGCTGCAGATGGTTTATACAAAGCAGCTAACTGGAGATGGATACTGGTATCCTTTAATGACTCAGACAGCCATAACAGGATATGTCCAATGATGATTAATACCTCCATCATTGACCTTGTGTGATATTTTCCACTTGGAGAGGAAATGAGATTCAATCCTCACATGCCTTCTCCCAAGTTTTATTGGAATTATTTGACCAGTATTACATGTGATAATAGGTAAACTTTTTATACCCACACGACACTCAAAATACCAGGAATTTTTCTCATAATGGTGCATTTTCTGCCTAAATTCAGCAATAAATTTTGGAAAGTAGAAAAAATGTACCTTCAGCTGCTCCTTTGTATTTTCCCCAAGGGGTCGCCACAGCGGATTAATCCACATTAGTAATTTGGCAAAAGTTTTAGGCTGGATGCCCTTCCTGATGCAACCCTCCATGGTGAGAGGGGCTTGTGTCCCCACCTGGAATTGAACCAGGGGCCTTTCACTTGTAAGGCAAATGTGCAAACCACACTGGGACAACTGGGAAAGTGGAAACAAAAACACTCAAGGTTGTGTGAATTATTTACCACCTGTCTATCATTTTTTAAATGAATGACTTCATACCAAAATGAACTTAGCTGAAGTAAGTGTATCCTCTTTTGACTGAGGGGAAAGTACAGCATTAATAAGTCTAATCATTAAAATATCAGATCTTATTGACGTGCTTAGTTTCTTTTTCCTGTACGACATCATGAATGAGCAGAGACTGTACAGCATTTTATATTTCCCCACTCTGCTTTTTCCTTTTGGGAATTTACTGGGAAGCACCCGGTGTGCTGGCCAGCTACACCCATCAGCTATTTGTTAATGTTTGCTATAGCGATTATCTAGATTTTTATCTTGAAAGCCATTACTAAAACTGGTCGGTTTAAAAAGGAAAAACAATACCCTGCTCCTGTGTCACGGCCGAAATTTTGAATGGCCAACCACGTGGCTTTGAGACGGTGAAGTCAGCCCTCCCCACACAATGCCCCTTTCAGGCTTGCTGTCAGTGAGGTCTTTATGCAGCTCTTAGTCAGTTCTGACAAGTCTCTAGTTTCCTGCTTAGCATAGTCCCCCTTTCTGTCACTTCTCTGTCACATCCTTGCTCTGTTGCCCTCTTTTTTCTCTTAGTGTCTTTCTCTACTTTTTTGAAACCTTTTTCTTTCTCTGAGGCTCTTCTTTCCTCTAGTCAGATGAGCCAGCCTTCTCCTTGCTCTTCCTCCTGTGATACAGCCAGATGGGAGTTCTCATAAGTTCCAGGCAGTGTGTCACACTTGGAAAGAAAAAACAAATGCATGCATGCATGGACGCCATGCCAGTTGATGCTGCCAGAAAAGAGAAAAATTCCACTGAAAAATGCTTTTGGGCATTAAAACACTAAATTCACTGTGTCACTTTTTAAAAGTAGGAAGAGATTCATGATGTTTTACTTAATCGTAGCAACTCTCGGCATGTCTTCGTTAGGTGTTACATCTAATTCAGATCTGTCATGGAACATGAAAGTTGTTAGCAAGATAAAGATTCAATCTGCGAGAGCAGTGGTGTGACTTTTACCAGAGGAAGCCTTTTAACGCAGGATGTTATATAATCAAAACTGGAGAGGCACAACCTACCATATGTACAGATAACTTAAAAAAACACACACACACACACACACACAGAAGAAAGATTTTAGGCATTGGCTGATTTGAGTTTTTTAAAGTACATATTCACTTTATGTTCAACATTGACCCTACTCTTCCCTTTTTTTTTAACCTCCCCATTTCTGTTTTATCCATTCTCCACTTTTCCCTCCCAGTCTTCTTCTTCCCAGGAGTTATTGCACCAGTTGCCCTTTCAGCCCACGCAAGATGATCTCCACTTCCTCTTCAAACATTTCCGGAGCACAGAGAGTGTGGCAGATGAAGAAGGAGCCCACCCCACGCCCCCTGTCAGGGTCCGCTCGCGCAGTCTCAGGTAGCTTGGATATGCTACGTGTCATGCTGTGTTAATAAAGTATATAGACTGTTTTTGTCACTCAAAACTTTCTGGAACACTGCACTGGGAAAATAGATTTTGTCAGTATAGTAGTTTGTTTTGAAAGTGTGGAACCAAAATACCTCTTCTGGCTTCAAGTCAAGTACAGATTTATTTATCTAATGTAGTGGCAAGTATATACAGCAGCTGAACACACATCACTTAAGCACAAAAGTTAGGCTATTAAAGGCTATAAGAGGCTTATTATACTTAAGTGCTATATATGGACTCGCACACTGTTGTACCTTGCTGTAATTTAAAACTGCCTAAATTACTAATTTTCATTTCACACATTATCCTAAATCTAGCTGCTTTAGTAATATTTACCATGTTTATTCTGCAGTATGGTCTAAAACGTGTGCTCAAATATGTCTGAATTTGCCCCCTTTTTAACAAATGGTGCTAAATATGCACTTTTCCGTAACAGAAATAGAAAAAATACTCGCAGCTGGTAAAATGAAAACTTCAGCTTCAAACTTGTACTAGTGTGGCTAGAATGTAGTCAAGCCTTACTGCTGTAGTAGGAGTGCTTAACTACTTACACAACAAGTAATTAAAGATCAAAGTTTAAGAAGATAACTGCAACCTCTTAAACAGTATTGCAGTAAGTTTGGGAAGAAAAAGACTGCCACCCGTAGAAGCTGAAGGCACCCTTTCTCAAATCCATCCATTTTTGTAACTCTTTTACTGCTTTTTACCCATACAATGTAAACGTAAATGCTCTATTTGATAAAATTTCCACTCCACCTCAAATTGACGAAAGTAGGCCTAATGTTTTCGGGAAATATTACACACATGAGTATAAAGAGATTAATACTGTCTGGAAAGAATATGTTAGTATATATATTTAATGTGGCTCTGGAAAAAACCCTCTGTGCTATTTACTTATGAACCCCTGGATTAGAATAAAACATTTCCTCATCATTTGGCATTGCTGAAGCAATCCCTCTGAATAGCTGTAGCGCTGGGGAGTTTTGAGGTTGCTGTAGACTTTTATGACAGGCTGTGGAGGACATTGGCAACATATTGGTGCAGCTGGTTTTCTTTCATGTGTCCATTGCCTGACCCTCATACCCACATGTACTGTACATGCACTAATACTCTATAAATATATCTGTCACCCCATTAACAATTACAACGGTGAGAAAATCCTCTCTAGAGTTTCACCTGACCTTTATGTTGTTATTAATAATACATATAACTTACTGCATGTGTTGCCTATGACAGCAGATTATTGGTAAGTGTCACTGTTGCTCTAAATTTGCTCTAGAAGTTGTGTAAAGGATTTTTTGCTGTCCACAAATAGATATTATTGGGCTGGGCAGTTGATATTGCGCTCAGATAAAATCATGCTGCATGTGCAACTGTTGTGGTTAACCAGAAATGATAAAGTTGATGTCACATATTATTATTGTCATTTGCAGTATGCAAAAAAGTGTAAGGGAGCACCCAGGTCTGCTATTTTTAACACTTGTGCTGACAGTACATGGATTTGTAATGTGTAACGAGGGTTTTAAAACATGCGTTCTTGTAATTGAAGCCCTCTGCATACAACGTATGTGGTCATGGATAGTGCACATGAGAACCTGATCCAAATCACATGTGAGTGTCAAACATGTCTTTATGGTCAGGAATGTTTATAAACACTTTGATTTATAATTTACAGTGTTTACTTGTGTGTGTGTGTGTGTGTGTGTGTGTGTGTGCGCGCGCGCGTGTGTATAGATATTCAGTTGAGTAGTAATTATGATTTTTAATCTAATGCCTCTTTCTATCGCCCCTTTCTTATTCCTATTCCCCAGTCAGTTTGCAGGTGAATTCCATTGTTTTGTGTTTTATTAAATCATTAAGGAGCGATGAGCTAATGCCATGTCGAGCCATCCATCCTGCAATTCACAAAAATTGTTACATCTACCAATCTGACCAGATTTTCGCAAAACTTGCACAGAACGATCAGCTGATTGGTCTTCACCCAAATTGTGCTCGAGGTCATATTTAGCATTTTATGGGCACTTCCATTTTCACAAGAATTACTACTCATAAAAGCATTAGTCTGGATTGCAATTTTAATAAAATAAATGCTTGCATGTGCCCCTGAGTCATCAATATGTAAATACTGTCCTTAGGATTATTTATGGCCCACTAATGTCTTAAGCTTCGTTAGGGCTGGGCAAGAACTAGGCTAGTGTAGGCGTAGCATCAAGTCTTGGTGGGCAATAATAAGAAATATGAAAGGCAGAAAATGAAGATTAAAATCAACATGTCTGTATTGCAATATTTAACATAAATGACTCCAAAGGTAAACACTATATACAACATGTGCAAGATGTGGCCATAAAAGAAACTAGCTAAGGAGTCAAAGGGAGGAGTTGTAAAGTTTGATGGCCACAGGTAGGAATGATTTCCTGGGACGTTCTGTGGTGCATCGAGGTAGACTGAGTCTGCTGCTGAACGTGCTCCTGTGTCTGTCCAGCACATCATGGAAAGCATGTGAAGGATTGTCTAATATTGTCCTCAACTTGGACAGCATCCTCCTAATAAATTTATTAAGATTTCTTTTTTGCAAACATTTTCTGTGCATTATTATGTTTATTATTCTTTGAGAAGAAATGTTTCTAATTAAGTTCACAAATTCAGTTTGAGAAAAGATCTTTATTATAATTCCAAATGAGGGCATTTTAAGTTGCTAATTATTTTTATGTGCACAAATCTTTATTCATAAGTCAAATATTTCTTTGTTAACAAGGTTTAAGTTATTTCATATAAATATATATAAAATCTCTAAATAGTTAAAAGAGACCACTATAGATCAATAATGTTTTGCACAGTTATAGAGTTCAGTCAATCAAACACATCTTTTTTTTTTTTTTTTTTTTTGACCAAAATGTTTTTTTTTTTTT
>VUQH01011560.1:21192-38291 GCA_015106775.1 Etroplus canarensis
TCAAATAAAAACATTTTTTTTTTTTTTTTTTTTTTCGACCAACATGCTGTTCTCTCGTTAGGGGGTACTTGGCTGAATAAAAACTTTCACAGGGGGTACATCACTGAAAAAAGGTTGAGAACATACTGCTATGTAATATGATCAATGCTATGACATGCTGATACATTTACATATTTTCCTGCTGTTTATGGCCATTCTTACTACTGCCTATTTAGTCATAATACTCCTGAACTCAAACACTTTAATACAGTGGTGAATAAGATTAGTTTGTCCTGGATATGACTGTTTGTGAGCCTCCTTGACTTTTCAGTGGATTTTAATTTTCATTAGTTTGTGCAATACAGCCAATCAATGAAAAGTAAACGTATCACTTTCTTTCTGTACTTTACACATTACAATAACCTGTGACTTGTGATGAAGCTTGAGACAAGACATTGTCTTTCTAATGTTTTTCAATTTGTTTGGTTTCTATCCAGCCCTGGCCGAACCTGTGGAGTATTTGACAATGAGATTGTCATGATGAATCATGTCTACAAAGAACGCTTTCCTAAGGTAAGTCACTGATGCATGGGTCTCACTCTCTGTATGAAAGTTTCATTATGTGATTTCTTTGTGCAATAAAGCTACATATGTAAGAACAATATAGAAACATGGATATGTGTTTTTTAATTTTCATTATTACACATGAAACCCAGAACAGGAGATTTTAAACTTAAAATCTTCAGTTACTCACTAACAGGGTTTTATAAGTGTTAATACAGTACTTCTGTCACTGTTTTAAATGAAGTCTGTCATTTTCTTTCTCAGGCGACAGCCCAGATGGAGGGTCGGTTGCTCGACATCATTGCAGAGTGTTCCCCAGACACTGCTCTGCCCCTGGCTGATGGTGTCCTTGGTTTCATTCAGCACCAGCTGGTGGAACTTGCCAGAGACTGTCTGGACAAGTCCCAGAAAGGCCTGGTCACCTCCAGGTACTTTATGGAGCTGCAGGAGAAACTGGAGAAGCTGCTGCATGAGGTGGGTGTCTGTCATCTTCAATAAATGATTTTCCATCTTCTTTTAGGAAATGCAGACATTTTTATTTTTCAACCAATCAGCTAGTGTTGGGTCCTTCTGAGATATTTCTAGGTGTTATTGTTGGTAGCTCAGATTGCCCTTTGGGACATTGCATGCTGTACTGTAGCTGCACTGAGGACATTGAATTGAAATTGCCTGTTTCATTTCTTCTTATTCTGCTGATTCGTTGGTCAATAACATGTAATTTTAAGTTATTACATTGATGCGTGCAGTGGTCAAGTGTTTGATTATGTAATGATTTATTACATAACCTATCCAGCAATAGTTTCACTGCAGAAAATGCTGTCTTCTGCAAAATGGTTTTCAACTTCTGCTGGACACTCTTACTCGTACTTTTTAATCCAAAACAAGAGGCAAGAAATTCATGCCACAATCAAATCTGTGCCTTCTTTTGTTCATCATGTCACGGCACTGTTCATTGTACAGTGCAGCAGAAATATCGATTGTTATTCTATTCTTTTATTATCATCATTTTCTTTGTTGCCACAAAAATCATTTTGAAGCTGGATTCTCCTGCATATGCATATTAAATGTATGCTTGTTAGTATAGATTGATTATAGTTGGCGTGTCATGGTGTTTAGAGCTTTTTAAAACAGGCCCTGTAGCAGGTTTAGCATGGTGAGTCACTGTGTTTATACTAAAAGCTGACTAACCTTAACTCTAACTGACAACACTGTTTCACCACTTCTGTAACACAGTTTTTAAACCTGCTGTTTAACCAAGGCAAGGCACTGTTAGAATTAGATAAAGTGAGAATGAGTGCTAATCAAAGTCAAGTGTTTTCTAATATTTATAAATTTGGCAGGGCATGGATTGAGTGCTGATGCAAGTTGTTGAAATACCAACCATGATCCCTTGAACCACCAACAGATAATGGAAGGGGATGAAATGGGTGCTAAAAATATGAACAGGGCTGCAGTGCATGAGCTGTGCTGCCTCATGGCCTGAGTCAATTGGATTAAGGCACAGTATTAATCCGTTACTCTTTGTCCTGTCCTCATTAGGCATATGAGCGCTCAGAGAGTGAGGAGGTGACCATTATCACCCAACTGGTTAAGAAGATTCTCATCATCATCTCCAGGCCTGCCAGGCTATTGGAGTGTCTGGTAAGACTCACTGCCAAATGCAGTAATAATCACAGGTTTATGAGTGATATAATGACATTATGTCCACCAGCTTAGAGCCTTGAACAAAATATCTTTTGCTTCATGTGCACGTGTAACAGTAAAGTCACATGTAATGATGATATGCTGTAGTAATGACGAGTTTCTGCAGTAATAATAACCCAGTTTTCTGTTGACTAAGCAAACAGCAAGTTCACCTTGCTGAACTAGATTTGAGGCCTTTTATTTTTGTTATAAAGTTGCACGTAATCCCCCAAGTTTACACATACATAAAATAAGCCCAAATAGCAGCAGAAATGTAATATTAATATTTTAACCATTCTTCTTTTTGTCACCTTTATTTGATTATCCTTTAATGTTTGATCCCTATTTTTCTCATGTAAAAGTTTTAGCTTTTCTACACATTATTTCAACAAAATAAGGTTGAATTCAGTGAAACCTCATCATGTGTTTCCATTTATTATCCAGGAGTTTGATCCAGAGGAGTTTTACCAGCGTTTGGAGGCTGCAGAGGGTCAAGCCAAAGTAGGCCAGGGCATTAAGACTGATATTCCCAGATACATTATCAGCCAGCTCGGCCTTACCAGAGATCCCCTGGAAGGTGCGTGTTTTATTTTTATATTGTCTCCTTCATCTTTTCTTAAACGACTTGAATTACACAACCCACAAACAGCTAACTTAACAGAGGCATTATCTTTACACATAAGAAATCCAAGCAAAAACTGCTGAGAAATACGCAACTGATACAGTGACAGCTGAGATCTGATGTAATTTGTCAGTTATCATTAATCCTATCTCATTGTGCTCACTAGTATTTATTAAAGTTTGATCTGTTGTGTCTGTTGTTGTTGCAGAGATGGTCCATTTGGAGCAGACTAGTCCAAGCCACAGATCAGCCAGTAGAGAGTCTGATGACACTGGAGAGGTGACATCTGTACAGGTATAATCTTACACTAAACAGTTATGAAATAGATGCAGTGTAAGGTGACTGATAAAGACCAGATGGAGCACACAGAACAGCTATTTTAAAATTTTAGTTTGGTTTATTTACTTTATTTAACATTCTCTTACTAGTCTGTAAATCACTGACTGTCCTTCCACCAGCCCACATGTTTTTTTTAGCCTGGATCTTACTGAAGGTACCTTGTCATTTGTCTTTATTTGAGTCATAATTGTTGCTTTTTGTTTTATGGTTATATTTATTTCAGTGAGTTCTATTTATTTTTAACTTTTTCTTATTTCACTGTTGTAAAATTTGGCAAATTCAGTGTATTTTTTCACCCTTTTGTTTGTGCTGTTGTAACCTTGCCCTCTGAAGCACTGCTGGTTGCATGCGTGCATCAGATGTGCTGCTGTTGATAGAGTTGTGTGTGTGACAGGATAAACTGTGTTAGGAAGTTTTGAAGGTAGCAATACTTGCTCTAAGGAAATATTAGATATCATTGGGCAGAACTGAACAACACTGAGAGGTTTTGTTGTTAAATGCAGTTTAAGTGGAATGCTAAGTAAATGGAGGACTTGCTTATAGAAAAAAACCTCCAACTGCATTTCTTTTTATTTCCCTTTCCTCTCTCTCTTCTTTTTTGGGACGTGCGTGATTCAGAGCCGAGTGGCCTGCACCCCTCCTCGTAGGAAACCACTGGAGAGCGACTTTGAGACTATAAAGCTTATTAGCAACGGCGCCTATGGGTGAGTAAGACAGACTTCTTTGTTTGCGTTTGACTCACTCAGTCACTTCGAGAACACCACAGAGATCCAAATAAAAGCGGAAAAGAAACTGAAATCAGGATGTGTTTTTGTAGTATTTTTGTGTTTATGCTGAGAATTAGTCTGGGCGATTTCACTTCAGGTCTGGTCTGATATTCATTACTATGTGATGCTCTCACTGAATGATTGTTTTTCCTGCTTTTATTTCCTTGCAGAGTCTCTCAATTTATCTCCCAACTCTTCTCATTGCTTTACATTTTATCCTGTCTCCCTTTCTCATAGTTTCTTTGACTTATCCCTCCTCTCCAATCTTTTGCCTCTTTCCTCCCATGCAGGGCTGTATTTCTGGTGCGCCACAAGGAAACTCGTCAACGATTTGCCATGAAGAAGATCAACCGGCAGAACTTGATTCTTAGAAACCAAATCCAGCAGGTGTTTGTAGAGCGTGACATCCTCACCTTTGCTGAAAACCCATTTGTGGTTTCCATGTTCTGTTCTTTTGAGACACGGAGGCACCTCTGCATGGTCATGGAGTATGTTGAAGGTAGATTTGTCCAGGATTTTGGGTACATACACACAAAGTTCTCTCTGTTATATCAGGTACACATGCAAGTCTAAAGCACCTAACTTGACACAATTTGTCATTTGTGCTTTAAGGTGGAGATTGTGCCAACCTATTGAAGAACATTGGTCCTCTGCCTGTGGACATGGCCAGGATGTATTTCGCAGAGACAGTCTTGGCTTTAGAGTACCTTCACAACTACGGCATTGTACACAGAGACCTCAAACCTGACAAGTGAGTCAGGCAAATGGAGCAAAGAGAATATTCCCACAGTTTTTACAGTTTTTTTCCATTTTTCTAATGAACGCCTTCAGGCAGCGCTAAATAACTAAAAGGCTTTCATCTTTTTAAGCTTGCAGTGATCTGTAGGGAGCTGGAATCTTTCTGAAGATAGAGCAGAATTTTCTGAAACTTTCAGCCTTTGAAATTTTTTTCTCAAAAGCTGAAGTTCCAATGCTTTGAGGAGAGCTTTTGATGTAACATGAAACATTTCTGTGCTTCTTTTCTTTGTAGTTTATTAATCACCTCCATGGGACACATTAAGCTCACAGACTTTGGACTTTCAAAGATTGGTCTAATGAACATGACGACCAACTTGTATGAAGGACACATTGAAAAGGATACTAGAGAATTCATTGACAAACAGGTTTGTCCCCTTTCAACTTTGACTTCATTTACTCTCCTCCGGTTTTGATCTGAACATTATCCTTTCCTCTTTTCTCCTGTTTTTTCCACTACAGGTGTGTGGTACCCCAGAGTACATTGCTCCAGAGGTGATCTTGAGGCAGGGCTATGGGAAGCCTGTGGACTGGTGGGCCATGGGGATCATTCTTTATGAGTTCCTAGTGGGCTGTGTGCCTTTCTTTGGAGACACACCAGAGCAGCTCTTTGGTCAAGTGGTTAATGGTAGGAAATCTTTAAATTTAAGTCATAGTTATGTATTTTTCTACACAGAAATCTCCATGAAGCATGCTTATATTTTGTTTATTCTAGTCCATTTGTTATTACCTAGAAATTCTGCAGTGTTTCTATGTACTTTGGCACATCATTCTCCTGAGCTTTATGGATACATTTAATCCCCATCATTGGATCACTGCTGTGTGCTTCTGTGTACAGATGAGATTATCTGGCCAGACGGAGAGGACGCTTTGCCAGCTGATGCTCAAGACCTTATCACCAGATTGCTGAGGCAGAGCCCTCTGGAACGCCTGGGAACAGGTTGGTGACAGTGGATGAAAAAGCCTCTCTGGAGAACATATAAGCACTCTGGGCCGCAGGTGGCACAGCAGTGTGACCTTGTGATGTCTAAGAAGAGGCACAAACAGACTGTTTTGTCCCCATGATCGCTTCTGGGGACAGCCATGACAAGGGGTTTCTCACCAGGAGGCAGTAATGAAAAAAAGTACATGTGAGATGTGGAGAAATTTAAAGTTGAGAAGATGTCAAAAGTTGCTTTGTCACCCTTGATAATAAAGACTGTTTTGAGGTCTTTTGTGGCTTTACTTGACAGAGATTACCCACTAAATAGAGTTTTATGTTTACCAGACTTGATTAAATTGTTTACCATAGACAGACACTGAATAAGACTAGGTAATGATGATTAGTAAGCTCTCCAGAGCCTGCTGACTTCATGGAAAGTAGGATTCTTATCATTTTAGTAGTTTTTAAAAATAACAAAGAAAGATATTGCATGAGTTCCTATAATAGCTGAGAAGTACTTTTACAACAGGTAGAGGAGAATTAAATACCACAAAGAGTCTGGCTGGGGATGAGCCAATATCAGAATCAAGTCTGAGGACCTCAGTGCCATTTGATTTAAATGATTTTCTTCACCAGGTGGGACCACTGAGGTGAAGGTGCACACTTTCTTCCTGGGCCTGGACTGGAACGGCCTCCTGAGGCAGAAAGCTGAATTCATACCTCAACTAGAGACTGAAGAGGACACAAGCTACTTTGACAGTATGTGGATTTACTGACATATAAACTTTTGTGGGCCTTTTGTGAAGTAGTATGGACAAACTGCTTTGACAGGAGGAGACATTACTCTGAGTATGGGTTCTCAGAATTTGGATGATTTTGGGGGATAAACACTTAATTTTACAGGAATGCAGCATGGGGCTCATTTTAATTTGGTTGAAAACAATGACACCAATTGTCCTTTATTGTACTGCCGCTGTATTCCCTCCAGCCCGATCAGAACGCTACTGTCATCTGGGCTCAGATGAAGATGATGAAACCAACGATGATGAATCATCTCTGGAGCTCCGACAGTTCTCCTCTGTAGCCCACCGCTTCAGCAAGGTACTTGTTACTTCTTTGTTATGAGATTCAATCAGCGTTAATAACTTATTGATTAAACGAAGGGTGCAAATCTTGTGTGCATGTTTTCCAAAGAAGTTGCGACACAGTATAAAATGTAAATAAAAAGATAATGCAATGAAACTCAATATTTAACTGAAAATAGTAAAAAGACTATTTGTTTTGGTCTTTGCCTTGGTATAACAAGCAAATATTAATCTTTAATCCACCCCACCTGTTTCTCTTAATCTCCAGGTTTACAGCAGCACAGAGCACCTGTCAACTTCCACCCCATCCAACCAGAGCCTGTCTTCATCAGAACGAAGCCACAGTGAGGAGAAAGAAGAGCGATGGGAGGGCAGGGGAGTCCTTTCCCCTGGTGACGGACACAAGCATTTGGCGAGTGGAGACAAGAGGGCAGATGGACACAGGGGGAGGTGAGAGCATGAAACAAGAGGAGTGATGTTCTTATTATGAGATGAAAAATATCACAGCGTTGTCAGCATTCTTGAAGTGTAATATTCTTTCTTATTAGATTGAAGCACTTTTTGTAATAATACAACAGTTTCTTCCTGGTGTGATCCTTTCTTGTTGAAGTTTGCTTGTGTGTTGTGTTGTGCATGTCAGATGGAGGCCTGTACATTTCCCACAGGTGTGAATTTTCCATTCAGCATTTGCTGGGATAGCCCCCGGATCCCATTATGATCCTGAATAGAGTTAACTATTAAAACATAAAGACCAAACAAGACATCTATGTAGAAAATAGTGACATCTTATAGCCAAAATGATGATAAAGCTGCATTTTAGCTCATCCAGCCAAAGGACCAAGGATTAATTTGGTAGTGAGGTGTCCATCAGGCCACAATTCACAAGAATTGCTACTCCTAGTGTTGGTTAGATTTGTTTGAAACTTCCACACAGTGATCACCTAATGGGTCTTGACCCAAATGGTGCTTAATGTCATATTTGTCATTTTATGGGCACTTTTCCATTTTCACAATAATTACTATTCCTGGTGTTGGCCTGGATTGTAATTTTTATAAAATGAGTATTTGTGCATGCCCCTCTGCCATCTATACATCAGTGCCTTCATTAGCTAATTTAGCTAATTTAGGGCTGTCAAGTACCAGGACTATTGTCCTGGATATGACTGTGAGCCTCCTTGATTTCTCAGTAGATTTTAATCCTCATTAATTTGTGCAATACAGCCAATCAGTGACAGGAAAACGTATTCCTTTCTTATTTTACACATTTAAGTAGCCTGTAAACTGTGATGGACTGTCATTATGTCTTTGATATCCTCGTTGGAAATATAATGCGAATTGAAAATTTTGCAGTCAGAAAGGGACATATTGCTTACATTGCTAACATTTATTGTCCAATTCTAAAAGAGAAACTTGACCCTGGAATTACTGAAATAAGTATTTGTATTTGACCTGGATTTTACCTTTGCAGTCTCCGTCCACGTGCATCATCCAGTTCCTCACAGTCAGAGCGCAGCACCAGTCCGCTGGTAATGAACAGCACCCAGAGCCTCGATGTCATGCCTAGATTTGCCATCCCTGCTGAAGAGGAGGGTAAGATAAATAAATGTAGAAACTATTTTCTTTGCTCTTTAGTAATTGTGAAACACTAGTACTTACACTCCTCAATTGCAGATGGGATGGTTTCCAACCTGCGCCGCATCCGTCTCCGAAGCAACAGCACAGGCACAAGGCCGTCTTTTCGAAGAGGGGCGTCCCGACGGATTGCACATCAGCTGGAAACCCCAGAGAAACCCAGATCCCCTGCTGGAAAAGTTCCCAAGTCTGCATCAGTCTCTGGCCTTTCACTCATCATTACCCCAGGTATCTTTGCTTAACAGCTGTATCATTGATAAAAAGAGTGAGGTGTCTTTGAAATTACGAGAAAATGGTGACAAGAAAGAATTGTTATGTGTTTACAATGCCCTGATATTGTGTAACTTAGAATAAAAACTACAAACCTTAAATACTCATACTGTTTTCAAGGTTGCAATAGTGTTTAACTAATTAATTTCCCAAATGCTGGATGCAGCCTTTAAAAGGTAGCAGTTAGCAGTACATACTCAGTATAAGACTCAACTGATTTTCTTTCTGTTGCTCTTCTATTTCTAAACCAGATGACTCTGCAGCTCCTCCTACGAGCCCCAAATCTTCCTTGTCTCTGTCGTCCAACCCCTCATCCAGAGACTCGTCCCCTATTCGGGATCTGTCCGTTGGCATCAGCTGTCTCAGGCCTCCGGTGGTCATCCACAGCTCTGGGAAGAGGTTTGGGTTTGCACTGCGAGCTATCAGAGTCTACATGGGAGACAGTGATGTCTACACCGTCCATCACATGGTCTGGGTAAGTGATGTCGTCTCAAATGTAGCTGGTGCAGTTAATCATTTCTTTAATGAAAAATGCTTAGTTTTTATTCAGACTTCATGGTCTTGTTATTTTCTGATCTGACCCTAAAAGTTGGTAAACCTTTGTGTGACAGTCTGTGCGACAGTACATATAACCAGATACAGCTAAAAGCAAGCACTAAAGACACTCAGTACCAAATTAGTTATATATTTCTTAGTTTTTTGATATGTCTTGGTGTAGCTTTAAAACAGCTTATAGCAAAGAAATTCTGCCCTCTGCTGGTTTCTTGTTGGAACAAGGTTGAAAGAATCTTTGCTTTTGGTTTCACTGAACTGAGGCTTTTAACAAAGCTTGAGCATGTTTGTTGTTTTAATGATCTTGGAAATATTATGACAGAGAGAAAAATTTTACACTGACGTCATCTTCTCCTCATGACTTGATGATTGCAACATTTTCTTCACTCAACCAAAAACCCATTAATCAGGC
Source organism: Etroplus canarensis (assembly GCA_015106775.1). NCBI lineage: Eukaryota > Metazoa > Chordata > Actinopteri > Cichliformes > Cichlidae > Etroplus > Etroplus canarensis. The sequence goes on from VUQH01011560.1 coordinate 30,815, forward strand.
TCCTAGAACCTGAAAAAGTGATGATACCACACCTGTTTTAGCCTACTTAACTGGTTTTCAATATGTTTTAAAACTGATTCAATTTTGAATATAAAGGCTCTTCATGGCCTTTCGCAATTTTTGTCTCACACACACAAACAAAATAATGCACTATAAAAACTATGGCAATAAATGCAATACTGGTGCTCAACAAAATCATTATTACACATAAAATGGTTTAAGAGAGTCAATGGAACAGTATAAAGGGTCATAGTTATTGCGCATTAAAAAATACGATGGCAGGAAGGACTTCCTGCTTTGTTCAGTCCTACACTTTTGTGGGATCAGCCTGCAACTGTGGGTGCTCTGTCGGAACACCTTCAAGGCACGAAGTGGGTCCTTGTCATTGTTCATGATTTATTTCATTTTGTTAATCATCCTCACTTCAGTACAGTCCAGTTTAATCCCAATGGATGGAACTCACCTTCTTGATCAGTTTATCTAGTCAGATGTGTGAGCACCCTCCCTCAACGCACAACACCAAAAAACAGAGCACTAGCCATCACAGTCTGATAAAAGGAGCACAGCAGAGGTCAACAGATATTAAAATGGCTACATGCAGGATATGAGCCTGTATGTAGCCTAATATTTTCAGGTAGAGGACTCTGATCTGGTCTTGGGGTTGGGCTGAAAACTGTAGGTGCATTCACTGTCAGCGCCCTGAGGCTATGGAGATCTGAAGAAATCAGATCAGCTGAGTCAACGATCCTTCTTAAATCTCTACTTAAACCATGCATTTAATTGTAAGCCTTTCCTACTTATTTGATTTATTGATCCACTTTGATGCCTTATTTTATGCTGACGTGATATTTGACTCTGTATTTGTTGCTATATGTGGCAACTAAAACACTGGTTGTACTAATTGCATAGGTGAAACATGATAACAGTCAATTAGATGGTTGCTTTACCAGTAATTTTGAGGTTGTGTGTGTGTTTGGGTCCAGTGTGTTGAGGAGGGCAGTCCAGCACACGAGGCAGGATTGAGAGCAGGTGACCTAATCACTCACGTCAACGGGGAGTCAGTCCAGGGTCTCGTACACACTGAAGTGGTGGAGCTATTGCTCAAGGTATGCAAATAACTTGATGTTTTGATATTAATCTTTTTTGCACATATTGCATTGGTCATTGTAATGTATGGCAGAGCAAAACTGCCAATATGAAAAATTAATTAAGTTGGAAACTAAATAAACAAAATCTAAAGAAGAGATTTAATATTGTTACATTTGTATTTTAAATAATGTCTACATTTATTTTTTAGATTTATATAGTTAAGTTGATTGCATTTGTGTTATTGTTATTTATTTTTTTAACGTGGCAGTTTTGATCCTTCATGATAATGCAGTTCAAGAATGGCAATGTCTGAAAAACAAAAATAATTGTATGAGGATTTTATTGTGCTTCCTCTAAAAGAGAGACTACTTGTCTTATAGATAGGAGCTTTAATAATCTCTCTTTTTTTTGGTAACAGAGTGGCAACAGGGTGACCCTGCAAACCACTGCTCTGGAGAACACTTCGATCAAGGTTGGACCTGCCAGAAAATCAAGCTACAAGGCAAAGATGGCCCGGCGCAGCAAAAAGAGCAAACGGAAGGATGGACAGGACAGGTACATGAGAGGACGATTAAATCATACTGAAGCATTTGGCATGTTTTACTCTTGTTTGAAGCTTGGTGCTAGATCTCAAATAAACAACAGAGACTTCATATTTGTGAACTTCAGAATATTTTCATGTTCATTCTCCAAATCTTGTACTTAATTTTAGTTGATTTAAAAAACATTGAAGTTGCCTAAAAAGTTTGTAACACAACATTGCATCGGTCAGAATCTTTGGCAAAATTGTTTCCTTGTCTTAAATTTTATCATAAGCAAAAAGTAAAGGTAACCTAAACACTTGTCTAACAAGTTTTTTTTTTTTAACCTTTGCTGCAGGCGACGTAACATCTTGAAGAAGTTGTCTAAACATACACCGCCTCCACCCATGCAGAGTAGTCGCAGCTTCTCTTCAGGGTTCCACCAGTCATCCAGTGACAGCCTCTCTGGTTCCCCAACACAAAGTCTGTCTCCTGGGCCTTCTACACCGTGTCGCTCCCCTGCTCCTGACCACTCTGGAGGTGAGAAAGGATGCCAGTGCTTGTAGAATTGTGGTGGTCCTTTTCTGGAGGAAATGTATCCACTTATTGTAAACTGTTACATTTGTTTTCTTTTCTATTAGATTCGAGTTCTTCTCCTTGCTCCAGCTCTCCAAACTCGCCTGTACCACAGGCTCGTCCCAGTTCCCTTCACGTCTTGGGCCGCTACACAAAAGCGGGTCGTTGCAAATCCACCAGCAGTATCCCTCCTTCGCCTTTGGCCTGTATCCCACCACCCCAGCCTCTTTCTCCTCAGTGCTCGCCATCCTGCCTCCCGAGCCACCCCAAGTCTCTGCAGGGTTTTCATGGCAAGACTTTGTCCCCTCCCACTATCGCCCGTCATTCTGTGCGCCCTCGTAGTGCAGAACCGCCACGCTCGCCACTGCTTAAGAGAGTTCAGTCAGCAGAGAAGCTGACTGGAGACAAGCCTACAGGGGGTTACCACGGAGATAGGAAGGCTTACAGCACACGCCGCCACACTATGGAGGTGCCATTGTCTGAGGGAGAAGGGCTGGAGGACCTAGAGGTGGACACCGCCACAGGGTTTGTCTGTGTTGGCGAGCATGGTCGCCAGGGGCTCTACATTGGAGGGCTAAGAGGTCACCAGGACACAGCAGGTGGAGGCAGCGATCACCACCGCTCTACTGCCTTGCCACAACACCGCAGCAGCAACAACCATTCGAAAGAGATGGTAGTGATGAGGAAGCTGGCTCTATCAGAGCGCAGAGACTCCTTCAAGAAACAGGAGGCAGTGCAGGAAGTGAACTTTGATGACTTGGAGGAGGCAGCACTGAGCCCCACCCTTCCTGTCACACAGCCCAAGGCATTCAAGGCATCCTGGATCAACTCATCCCAATCAGAATCCAGTGTGAAGCTGGGAGGGAGAGGATCACAGGGTAACACACCACAGAAAGCAAAGTCAAAAGACAAAGAAGGGTTTTAGTTTTTCCTTTTTGAGCTCACAGGTCAGCAAATCTTTGACCTGCTTCTGTACTTACATTTAAAGGCCTTGCCTGTGTCCAGAAAACTGTGACCAAGTTCCAAATCATCGCAGCAGAACAAATGAAAGTCAGCGTTCCTCAGTAATACATGCATCCCCCAACACTGTTAACAGATTAACGACTGCCAAACAATGTTTACTTATGAGTTGCTCGATTTCTCTCTTGGTTCTCAAATCACTGTGGCGCCTGTAACTAATGTATTTTGTAAATAGTTTTTGTTTGAAATGAAGAAACTTATTTATGACTTTTTATGCTCATTTGGGGTTTTTTAGTTGCTGAAAATGCCTCGGATGCTCAGCTGTTCATATTTTAGGAAGCGCACAGGAGAAAAAGCCCGGCAACAACTTCTCAGTTTGGTCTCACATTAGGTGCGGAAAAGAAAATGTCTGTCGATATTGCAATATGGTTCATTTTTTTATACGTGTGTGTGTGTGTTTGTAACAGGGTGTTTTCTCATTTACAGACTGGTGTTTATCCCACATGATATATGCTATAAAGTTTCACAACATGTTCTTGGCTGCCTCTCTGAAGAAATCTGACATGCAGGTTGTTATAGTGACCATTAGGACTTCTTGAATAAAGGGCATGTATAAGTCTTTTAAAGGACAAAAATATCAACATCATAACATTTTGAAGCCAAGCTGTGGTGCCAAAGCATGGTTAGCCGTAGGAACCATTTAAAAAAGGTACTGTAGTTGTACATAAGAAGCCTCATGTATGCATGGGCTCTACTGTCACTTGCTGTCCTGTAAAAAAGTGCTGACACCCATCTAGCAGTTGTTTAAATTATAACCTGATTAATGTACAGGTGTGTAGATAAAGCTTTGTGACTACCTTCCAGGCTGCTGCATCTGATACCTTCTTGAACCAAGCCTCTGTCCAGCTCCATACAAACATAGTCTTGCAGAAGTGTTTGCACAAGTCATAATAGCCATGTAACAGTGAGAGTACATTTATATTTCAGGTTGATCTCTTTCTCTGTGGGATTAAGAAATTGTACAGTGGATGCAACAAACAAACCTGGCTCACTTGGCTGTTTTTTTTTTTGATGTGTATTAGGAATGAATGTTTACTTTTTAGTGCAAATATGTGCGTGGACTTGTGTGATTTTTGTTAAATTATTGTGGGAAAAAAGAACGACAGGGAGAGGCAGACCTGAAGCCCTGGGTGGATGAAGGACTTTTGTATATTTTGATATGGAAACAGTCTTGTTGCAGTACTAATTACCTATGCTGTTATATGTTGTATAAACAATGTTGGACCTTATAACGGCTATCAGTGAAATGTAAGGATAGATGGGCTCTGTCAGTCAAGTGGTATGGTTTTAATCCCCTGTTGCAAACAACTTTGCAGAACTGTGCATGTTTCTCATCCCAGTATATCTCCACAGTTTTTTTTTTTTTTGTTTTTTTTTAACATATTTTGGGACCTTGTAACCTAATAATTTTAATGGAAAGGCCTTGAATTTGTGTCTTTGAGTCTTTGATTTCAGTTTTAAATGAGTTTCACAATGAGATATAAACAATTTTGTCTTTTATGTATTCTTGAATTAGTTTTTTCTTCAAAATATATAATTCTTTTTTGTTTTTTTTGGGTTCAGGAACTGTTTGGATCAGCAACTAAGAATTTTAGTACTTCAGATGAAATTGTAACAGGAAAGGAGTTTGTTTAATCTTCCTGTTTTTATGAAGGCTCCCATTCATGTTTTGCAGTTAAGGGAGATTTAAATAAGGGATTTATAAATGAAGTTATTGGACCTTGAATGGAGGTTATAGATTGTGTGGGCTGGGATGAAAAGTTGGACCTTTTTTCACTGTACTATAATGGGGAAATATGTGTGTTTTATGTGAGTTTATCACTGAATCTCTGATGCAATATACATTTTGATATGTTCTTAGCATTTGTTCCTATTATTTTTCCCTTCCATGAAACCTATCTTAGTATCCCTTGACTTTTGTTTTATAAGCCCGTTAAACTTTTATAAATTAGGAGTTCATTTTTTTGAGATCTCGTTTGTCTTTTTGCACCAAATTAAGTATCACGGGGAACTTCTCATCTCTCATCTGTTTATGTGTTCATCTGTGTGACGCATTCACTGTATTCAAAAGGGTGCACAGCTCCTATTCTTCATGTTTTCCACATGTTTTGTATTCAAATGTGTTGCCCCCTCACTCAAACCCCTTGTCCCTAAGTGGCAAACTGGCCTTTGTGAACTGCCTACCATGTGGGTAACTGGTGCAGACTGGTGTGACATTGTCTGTTATATTCTTGTCTCCACAGTGCTTGAAATAAATGAAATGCATCGGGCTTTAAAGTCCAGGACTAGAAAATGTTTGTACTTGTTATTTTTTTCTCAACAGTTGCAAGTGTGTGTGTTGCAAAAAGATGGACCCAATTTGAAATTGTATATATATAAAGAATATAGCCAGCGGCTCCATTGCCACAAGTGTATAAAATCAAGCACCTTGTCATGCAGTCTGCCTTTGTCAAAGAATGGGTCATTCGAAAGAGCTCACTGAATTCCAGTGTGGTAATGTAATATGATGCCACTGTTTCAACAAGTCAGTTTGTGAAATTTTTCCTTCCTCGATATTCCACAGTCAACTGTAAGTGGTATTATTGTAAGATGGAAGTGTTTAGGAGCCACAGGAACTCAGCCACAAAGTGGCAGACCACATTGCAAAGTGGTTATAAAGTTGCAAAGTGCTGAAGTGCATAGTGCATAAAAGTCTTATGCTTTTTCCATGGCTGAGCAAACACATTTACATCACCGAGCACAGTGCCAAGCATTGGATGGATTGGTGTAAATCACATCCCCATTGGACTCTGCAGCAATGGAAACATGTTATGTGGAGTGACAAATCATGCTTCTCTATCTGTCAGTAGAATAGATGAGTATGGATTTGACAACTACACTGTTCCAACTGTAAAGTTTGATGGAAGAGGGAAAATGCTGTGGGGTTGGCCTGGGCCCCTCAGTTACAGTGAGGGTAAATCCTGATATTTCAGCTTACCAAGACAATTTGGACAATCTTTGTTTCCACCTTTGTGGTAGCAGTTTGGGAAACACCCTTTTCTTTCCCCCAGTGGAAGTAAGGTACATAAAGGCATGGCTGGATGAATTTGGTATGGCAGAACTTGAGCGGCCAATGTAGAGCTCTGACCTCAACCCCATCAAACCTCTTTGGGATGAGCTAGAACAGAGACTGTGAGTCAGGCCCTCTCATCCAACATCAGTGTCTGACATTACAGATGCTCTTCTGGATGAATGAGCAAAGGTCTCTACGGACACACTCAAAATCCTGTAGAAAGCCCTCATGGAGTGGAAGCTGTTGTAGCTGCAAAGGGGGAACCAACTCCAAATTAATACCTATGGATCTAGAATGAGGTTTCATAAAAGTTCTTTAAGTAGATTGGCCCAATACTTTTGTCCATATAGTGTAACTTTTGTCTGGCATTTTGCACTAATTTTGCATTAAATTGCACGAAAGAAAGGACAGGGCCGACTTTACTTCCTGAGGAAACTGGGATCCTTTAACATCTGAAATAAACTCCTGGTCACGTTCTACCAGTCAGTCATCGCCAGCGTCCTCTTCTATGCAGTGGTGTGCTGGAGAAGCAGCACTAAGGAGACAGACGCCAACAGACTGGACAAGTTGGTGAGGAAAGCGGACTCTGTGGCTGGTACAGAGCTGGAATCCTTAACATCAGTTGCAGAGAAAAGGACTGAACAAGCTGATGTCCATCATGGACAATGATCAGCACCCACTGCACACCATATTCACCAGGCAGAGAAGCTTGTTCAGTGGCAGACTCCTGTCACTGACATGCTCTACGGACAGGCTAAGGAAGCCCTTTGTCCCACGGGCTATCCAGCTCTTCAATGCGGCACAGAGATGCAGGAGTGAAACTGAGTACTGGGCATAACGCTGCTGCCTAATAACCCTGCCCTCACCCTACTAAACCTATTTTTATATTTTACCTTTAATGTAAGAGGTATCTGTTTTCACTGTACACTTTTATATTGTTTAAATTTTTGTAGCTTATGTGGTATCTGTACTTACTGTATCGGGGGTTTGGAAAAGATTGCAGCTTTGTATCCCAAAGCATGTCCCTTCACAACATTAACCTACAAGTTTTGGCAGACTCATGTCACTGATACCACTTCATGTTGGACTGGATCACACTTTTATCCCTTGTCCTATCTTATTCCCTGTACATAAGATACATTATTTATACTAAAGTGTGAACTTCTTGCACCTCACTGTGTGTTACTTTAGGCAGTTGTAACTAGTGAATTTCTCCACT
>VUQH01011563.1:5426-18708 GCA_015106775.1 Etroplus canarensis
TTTAACATGAAAACACAAATGAAATTAGTCTCAGTAGGAGATCTAGTAAATGAACAGAACATGCTGACAATGTCAGAGCTGGAAATAATTATTTCAATGAAAATGATGAATGTGTTCTTTGAATCTTGTCCAAAAAAAAAAACACCTTTTGCAACAATTGCAGCCTGGCAGACGTTAGGCATTCTAGCTGTCAATTTTTCAAGGAAATCCAATGAGATTTCACCCCATGCTTCCTGGAGCATCTCCTACAAGCTCGATCAGCTGGATGGAGTCGTCCTCTGTACCATACGGTCAAGCTGCTCCCACAATTGCTCAATAGGGTTCAGATCCAAAGTCTGTGCTGGCCAGCCAATTACAGTCAGAATTCCGGCTGACTGCTTATTCTTTAAATATTGCTGACACATTTTGGAGGTGTGTTTTGGATCATTATCCTGCTGTAGGATGAACTTGGCCCCAATCAAGTACTGTCCACATGGTTTTGCATTGCGTTGCAAAATCTTGTGATAGTGTTCCTTTCTTAAGGTCCCTTCCACTCTGTATAAGTCTCCTATTTTATCTCCTCCAAAGCACCCCCAGACCATCATGCTGCCGCAGCCGTGCTTGACTAATAGTAATAAGCACTGTTCTTGCATCATTTAATTTGTTCTGTGCTTTTGTTTGATCTGAAACCTCGAACTTGCACTCATCTGTCCACAACACCTTCTTTCAGTCTTCCAGTGTCCAGTGCCTGTGCTCTTTTGCCCAACTCTGTCTTTTTTTTTCATCAGCCAGTATGACCTATGTCTTTTTCTCTGCAATTCTGCCATAAAGTCCAGCATCCTGAAGTTGCCTCTTCACTGTTAATGCTGACACTGGTGTGTGACGGATACTTTTTAGTGCGGTTGCAAATTGATGACCTGTGAAATGGATAAAATTCTTTGTGAATAGCATGAAAATGTGTTTTTCTTGTGTATCAAAAAATGTCAGAAAGACAACTCCAAACCCATATACACTACTCACAAAAAGTTAAGGATATTTGGCTTTTGGGTGAAATTTATGGAAAGTGTCAAAAGTTCATGCTACAGTGATATTATATTATGAATGTAGGGCATTTAAATAGAAGCATGCAATGGCGATTTCTTCATCTGAAACAACTCATTGAAACAAAACCCAAAAACAGTGGTGGGTATGCCACAAGAAAAAAATGTCAATGTCTCAATAATTTGTCATGTGCCGTTGACATCAATTACAGCTTGACTTCTGTGACTCTTCCAGTCTCTCTGCATCTCTGTTGCAACCTGCTGATGACGCTCTGTGACACTCTAAGCTCAGTGGCCACTTCCCTCTGAGAACATCCTGTTTGAAACTTTGTAATGGCGAGGTGCTGTTGATCAAGTGTTAGGTGACCATTGGTCTCATGATGTCAAAATGTGAACAGCAAGATGAAGTGGACTGCTTAAATACCAATTTTAACTGAACCAGAAAATGTGTTGGTCGATCCATGGATCAAACACCAGTTGTGAATTTTGCCATTAAGCACCTAGAAAACAGCAAATTTTGCAAGAAGTATTGAAACACTGAAGAGTTGGACATGTGCATTCAAAAGTGTAGAGAAGGTCAAATTAAGTTTACCAGTAAAGCTTATAGTGCATTTTAGGTGCATCCAGAAATTTCATCTGAAAGCCGAATATCCTTAACTTTTTGTGAGTAGTGTATATCCCTCAGTAATGTCATTCAGCAGTACTTCAGTTATTGTGTTTGAACTGTATTTTGCACAGCCTGGACTAGGTTACCTCAGCATCATGTCGGCTTTCAAACCAATATTCAAACCAACTGTATGTACTATATATTTTCTACACAGAGGAGCTTTCTGCTTTGCCAACTATTGCTCCTCTCGAACATTAGACAGTGTTCCAATTACCAACAAGATGAATTGTGGACAATCCAATTAATGGCTTTTAGAGGATTTCTGCTGCTATGATAAAAAGGCAGAGATTAAGGACTAAAGGTATTTCTCATGCTTATCTGTCATATAGGAAACCAGAGGGTTGATGGGACAGAATTCACTTTAAATGTAATAATAAAGTCATTTGACCTTTTGAAATAATTTTCAAACCTTTTATTTATTTTATTTGTGCTTTTTATTCCTCAGAGAATAAATCATGCATATGTCCAAGGTTATTTACACACATTAAATGGAGCAAGTAATTAGCTGTGTGTACACATAATAATCTACATGCGACCAATTCTTAGCCTTTTAATTGAATGGGAGATTTTTTTAAGGATTGTTTCTAATTACCATAGTAATAATAATAGACCATCGGATTTAAAAAGAATTCATGTTGCCACATGAAACAAAGCATTAATACTTACATCCCCACCCTTTAACATTTATTAATTTGCTCATCAGTTTAAACAGATTCAATATTTAGTTTCTTTGTTAGTACTTATTCATTTATAAAGTACAAGAAAACACTAGAATTTTTTATTTTAATTAATGCATTTGGTTTTCTAATTCAGCAATTAATCACCACATTTAGACTGCATTTTTCACACTCAGGTTGATTACTTTTATTCTGTGGTTTCTGTGGCAAAAGTCTTTACTCAGTTTAGCTTTTGTGCACTGTTTACCAACAGCCATGCAATCACTCCACCCTATACACATTTCTGTTGCCTCTCATTGTTTTGTTCCTTTCCTTTTCTCTATCTTCTTACTCCAGTGACCTAGAATACAGTTTTATCAAAGTTAATTAAGGGAATGAAGAATTAGGGACACCAGTGTGAAAGGTAACTCTTAAGTACGATTAATATAATTCTTTTTGAGCCACCATTGTTGATTGTCAGTGAATGTACTGTTAAACAAAACAAACAGACAAAAGACAAAAGAAAAGAAACACACTCAAATGGTAACCAAAAATGTAGTGAAAAAACTGTAGAACCAATTAAAAAATTACAGTTAGGTTCATAAATTTCACAACAATGAAACAGTTTATGTACATTTTCTTCTGCATGCCACCACAATGGCTTTTAAATAAAACAAATATGATGTGATTGAAATGCAGACATCCAGCTTTCATTCCAGGAATTTAACAAGACTACTGAAATTAGATTACTGAAATTCAAGGGCTTGACTTTGACAGCATCCTCCTTACTGACACCACTGTTAGATGAAATACGCTGCTCCAAATGTGACAATGTGCACCACTGTCTTTTGCCTGATGACAATTTAGCATGTTGGTCCTGTTTTCAAAACATATCCACATTCATCAACAATGACCAGCAGACAGAAATAGAAATCTTTGCCCCAGTTACTGGTGGTAACACCAAATGCCCCGAACAATTGGCCATTGTCCCAAAACGTTATGTTAGTAGATTAGGTGATGAGTTAACAGATTAATGCTGGCATCAACACTCAATAGTTTAATCTGAATTTTGCTTCATCAGCTAGCCTAATGCTATGGTTTCCTAAGTAGCTTACATTTAATTATTAAACAAGATTAGCTCTAAATGTCAGATTCTTTTTTCTCTCTCCCTACCTTGACATCGATCCTCCCATTCCAACCTGATCATCTGATTAATAAAATATCTGCAAAGTAAGGAAATCCAGTTATAGTTTGAAGGAAAGCCTAATGAAAGAGCCAACATTCAGGATATTCTCCATTTCATAACATTTGCGGTTGCAATTAGTATTAATTAGTTTAGAAAAGAAAAAAAAATGTTAGAATTTCTTAAAATATGTGATTTTTTTCTCTTCAGTGTATTGTATTGTGCTATGTGTATTCACGTTGTGTGATTATAATATTAAACCAGATTGTATAAACATGAGAATAAAGATAACAGTTCAAATGTTAAATTCACATCATCATCATCAATGGATCCTCACATCCTCTGCAGTCTGTCATGTCTTATCAGTGTACTATACATTGATCACAATTTTGAATGAAATATATACGCTAAATAGATCTTCTGTTAGTTCACAGAAAGTCTGCTTGAGATCACTTGCAAGCTTGATGATTTTTGGACTGGAAATTTATTCTTTAAGTGTGGGTCACAGTCAGAGTCAAAAATTCAATAGACAAGTGATGCAGTGATTCAGATTGATAATCTATTGAGTTAGTCAGTCAAATATACAAATGTTTATTCAGTCAGTCATACTGCCATATTAAAATATCTAGGAAGTCAGTGCTTTAGTGAGAGGACTAAAAAATCAGTCGGATGGATGTATGCAAAGTCAGTCAGTGAGTTAAGTCACTGAGACAGATGGAGATGAAGAGATCAAAGTGGGAAAACTAGATGGACCAGCAGTCCAGATGGCCACAGAGACAGATCCCGGCCCAAGTTAAGAGTGCTGCAGCCAACACATTACCAGACAGAACCGTCTCACCAGCAGCCAACTGCCCAAGAGCTCAGTAGGCTGACTGTTAATGCCAGCTCTTTCCAGTCTGGGAACTGGGTCAGACAAATAAAATCATGGTCAGAGTTTGATACTCCTTGGATCACATGCACTTTAAATGCCTTTTTTCCTTGGCTCATAGAAAGTTGTGCAATATTATTAAATATTGAATGAATTAAATGAATGAATTTGATGAATTAAATTGTTATATTCAACAGTCATCCACCATTCAAGTTGAGTATTCTGTGGAAACAGTAGAAATCTTTAAATTGTATTTTTTATGAGTCCATTATCTCTTTAATGTAAAGATTCTGCATTGGGCCTCACTCCTCCAAGTATGATTAGTAGTAGATATGATATTATGTGGTAAATTGCTCTAGGACTTTTACATCAATTAAGCCTTTGTGTAACCTTTCAGTTAGATAGCAAACCTGTATTAAAGATGGGGAATAATGCAAGTACAACTAATGTTATATGAGTGATAGTTTCTATCTTTGTTTTTTTTTCCCAATCAGGGCAAGGCATTGTTTGAGATTTTTTTTTAATTGAAAATTAACCGATAGAAAGGAATTTAACATCCACTGCTTGCAAAAAAAAAACAAATCACAATTATATCTTGACTAGATTAATTCAACCAAAAAGTGAGAAGTGGTTTTTTTTTCTCAACATCTAAGTGTGCAACCTGTATATTTTATTAGATGTATTAGAAGTTAATTTTAGAAAATGAAAGAAAATTCAACTAGTCAGTGTCATGTATTTTCGATATGTCCCTGCAATCGTCCCTTTAAAACAGTCTCACTTTATTCATCCCTTTTCTCTTTAATAATAGCATACATCTTAACTGGTGATGACACAGTTTTGATATATTTACTTTATATCTGTTTATTAAAATCCTTGAAATGTGAAACATAATTTTTAAATTAAGTTTCACTTAGTTAGTTGCAGCAGAGAGAGACATGCTGTTTAGTTGACAGGGTTACTTGTCAAAATGATGTTTTAGATGCTGCAGTTTGTTATCATTTTCAGGGGGCAAGGTTAGTTTCATATGGTTTCAATGTAAAATCATAGGGGGCAGTATATTACACTGTACTTATGTGGTATGAAATGTAATATCCATTATAGGACACAAGCCTTAAAATGTGAAATGTTGATTATCAGCTTCAAGTCTTTTTTTTTCTTTTGAAACTCTGGATGCTAAATGTCAACACTTGCTGAGCATATTAGGAATCCACATCTCTATGAATCATGCAGTCAAGTTAAATCCTCTTTTATCCCACGCATTCTCTGAATATCTTCATTCACCTCATATTTTTCTCCATATCTCTGGTCACTTCATCTATTCCTGAGCACAAAATATGAAAAGTCTCCGGGAGGGCTATATTAGAGCTGGAGGCTAGTCTTCTTTAACAAAGCAAGTGTGTTACGAACCCTGTTGAACTGTCTACTTTTTGAACCCTTCATCATCTAAATACTTTTATGCTCTCTTCTTAGATTACACCATAGACTGTGTTCGAAGATAATTGGCATGACCCATCCTTCACCTCTTCACACTGTACAAAAGCAATACCATTTTATTGAAGAAATGGGTGCTGGTATCTTATGCTGGCGAGTTCGTTTGCAAATAACATTTGGTACAGTAGTGACTGGGTGTTGATGAGGTGGTATTGATGTCCAAACTTCTTCCCTGCATAAATGTGAGCACTTCATATTGGGTAGATACCGACACTTCACCTGCTTTTTCTTCATTTGTGGTTATGCTCTTTGCTTGGTATTCAGTATCAGGAAGGAGACACGACTTCAGGAACTCCTCTAACTCACCTTGTGGCTGTTGCACCAACCCTTTTTTGCAATGGAAGCGAACATGGCGACACCTGTTTCTACCATCTGTCTTTCAGGTAGCAAAGGAAAGACAGAACGGTTTTCTTGGGATATTTTAACTCATTAACTCAAAATTCTATGATTGTAGTTTCATAGTAACAGATATCAATGGGCGCTGGCACCTGGCAAAATGTAAACTCAAAGTCTCCAAAGCAACAAAGCAATATATAAGCCATGAATATATAATTTATGGCTGTGGCTTAGCAAGTCTTACTGAAGATGAATTTCCTTCTCAATTCCGCATTCAAAAATGATGATTTGTTTAAATGTAGCAAGAGTTGAAACATATTTATCTAACAATAAAGTTGCTCAAGATACCGTGAAGTTGTTCAATACATGCATGCAATACAGGTGAAAAGGTGAAGTTTTGCTGAAAACTGAGAAATGATCCAGAACCATTAGTGATTTTTTTTCTTTTTTTCTTGTTTTTTAAAGCATTTCTTTTCACCAAGGGTTTAAAGTAGCCTTTTTTTATGTCCATGCCAATTGAAATTGCTCTCACTGAAATGACTGACATACCCCACCTTTCACTTTATGACGACTGGGACAGGCTCCAGCCCCCCCTACCCCAACCCCCATGATCCTGAAATGGACCAACTGCCTGAACGGCCTCCATTGTAGTACAAGCTTTTCTTTTGTGGTTTAGCTACACCCCATCAGATGGATAATTGAATTACTGTTTGAACTGTCCGTTATATGATCCACTTCATAGTTATCCAGGGATTTTGCAGCACACCACAAAATTGTCATGTGCCTCACTAAACTGTACTGTACCTTCATGAAATATCGGTTGTCAGAAAAAATAAAAGCACTCAAATATGAAGTCAGTGCAGATTTCTTACCTGTTAAGAGTACCTTGTGAGGATATTATTTCTTAGATATTTCAACCATGCAGTGGCATGTTTTGTCCTTTGGACAAGAAAATTATTATTTAGACTTGAGTGTAATTAAACTATAAATAAATCATCCAAATAATGCAGTTTAGATCATCTTTTTTAACTTTAGATAATAATAAGTGTTGTTGAATATGTGCACAGTGGGCAAAAGATGAAATCTTGACATAGGTGGTGAAATTTTGAAACTTTTGTGAATTTTTGTATTTTTTAATCATATTTTTAACCAAAAATGTAAATTTACTATGTTATAGTGTTTCTGACATCCTCCTAAGTCCGTCAGATCAGATAGAATGCTGCTACAATTACTGGCTTGTCAGTATTCATTTAAATTCCATGAATATGTTTGAACCATATTTTTTCATTCTTTCACATTTGCATGGAGGATTTAAGGTGTACTTAACAAAGCTCTTAAAGAAATGACTAAAGAGGAAGCTGGTGGTATGCTCCGCAGAGATGTATTTAAGACGCATATTCTAAACCAAAGTCTAAATAAACGTAAATGTAAAATAAAGTGAAGTTTAGCGTCTGCAAACAGCAGTTTTACATAAAAATATTGCTGACTGTTGCCATGCTAAGCTTACATGAAAGTAATTTTTTCCCCAAGTACAATTCTGCTGTCAGTCAGCCCGGTGAAGGCAGTTTGTCCAATTGCTCTTCTCTAAGCTGCTCTCTGCTGCTGATAGATAGACAGCTGCTTTTAAGGACAGAGACACTGAACGGAGATCAGAGTCAGGGTGGATTTAATGGATTGAAGGCTCATAATTCTCTTTTAATGTGAATTCCCAGTTCAGCCAAAACAGCAGCGCTCTGAGGCTGTACAATATGTTATCAGTCGGCTAACATTTTCACAATGTTAACAAGCTGATGTTAAGTACGTATTCTATAATGATAGCCACCATTTCAATATTTGTTTACATTTAAAACTAATTGCAAAAGAAACCTGCAATCCCATATACTGAATGGTGGAAATACACTTGTAATTTTTTATTAAATGGTGAGGGGAAATAGTTTTCTTTTTCACTGCTTAAATGGTGCAACAACTGCAACTAACTCGTGGCTCTGTTTTGCATGCTGGTTGATATTCCACTTTGGACAAATGTATCTGAAAGGTGAGAGTAGAGGTCTATCTTTACATGGAAATATAGTGCAGTATGCGTCAACCAATGATAACCCATTATGTGGTGTGACTGTTTGAGTCACACCACATAATGGGTTTGAGTTTTGATACATCACTGGCTGCTGATGTATGCTTACTTAAACTAGCAAGGATGCTTTGTCCCTGTTTTTGTGGGGTTTTTTTAATTTAAATTGTATAAAACTTTAAATCACACAAGCCCCTCTCACCATGGAGGGTTGCGTCAGGAAGGACATCCGGAGTAAAGCCTCTGCCAAATTATCAATGCGGATTAACCCACTGTGGTGACCCCTTGGGGAGAATACAAAGGACCAGCCAAAGGTACATTTATTAGAGTAAAATAGATTTTTTTTAAAAATGTATCTCATGGATCAAATCTTAATTGAAGAAGAATTGGCAGAAATATTAGTAGTAGTATTAGTAGTAGTACTGACCAATTAAAATTCCTGAAAAACTGGATACTGGCATATTTTCTTTGTTTGATTTATGTGTGAGCAGCACCAGTGGAACTAATCCTGTCCATGAATGTTTATATGATCACTTTCTAAGTTCAAAAGCAGCATGATCGTCACCTTGTTACATTCAGTGTTAATTTGTAATGTTGCCTCTCTGTCTGTATTCATTACTTGAGCCTCTTTATTGAGCCATTGGCCATGACATGACCACTGCACGCTTTGTCCTGCCAGTGGCAGCTAATAGGGCCTGCAGGAAGGGCTCTCTGCCTGCTGTGTGTGTGTGTGTTTCATTTCGCTCTGAATACTTAACAGAAAGCATTCGTATCTAAATTATCCCTTGCCTTAGGGCTGACTAAGGTTTTGACATTCTGCCATTTCTGTTTATTTTTTCTTTCTGTTCATCAAACTCAGTTTAACCTATTTTTACCTCTTTTTGTTCCCATAATCTCCTTGTGTCAGTCCTTGTTTTAGTAGTTACTCTGAGCAATAATGTTTCCATGTGGCTTTCAAGTAAATGCTGAAGTGTTAGAATTTTCATCAACACACCCCATCAAGCGGGTGAATAATGAATTGCTGTGTTTGAATTGTCCACTATATGTTCAATTTTGTCGTATATCACAAAACTGTCATGTGACTCACTAAAATGTAATGTAGGTTCATGGCCTGTATCTCTATTGTCAGAAGAAAAAATCCCTCAGATATCAAGCTAATATGAATTTCTTACGTGTAGAGAGTACCTTGCCAGCAAAATGCTCTTTAGATTTTTCAACCATTCAGTGGTTTGTCTCCTCTGCTGCCAGAAAAGCAGGATTTAAAAAAAAAAATAGACTTGAGTCTAAACTATAAATAAATTCTCCAAATAAAGCAGTTTAGACCATTTCTGAGTTGAGATAACAGTGATGGCAATATAAAATATACCTATATGAATACTGAGTAAAGTGAAAGCTTGCTCTGTTTCAGAATTCAGCGATGGGTATCCACATCAGCTGTGTGGTGAAAAATGTGTAAAAGTTATAATACGCAATAAAGGGAAATAGTACAGTTGCTTGGTGACAGCAGAATACCATTTGACTTGCTAGTCTACCTGTGGCTTATTCTGAAAGCAGTAGTTTTCCACTTCAGTTGGTATTTTTTTCACATGCACCTTTCAACACAGACACACTGTTTTATACAGCTCATGACCAAAAGAGAAAATCCAGCAATGTGTCCCAGGATAAACAGGAGTGTAATATTATATAATGTGGTAGCGGTTTGTGTATTTGCCTTACAAGTGAAAGGTCCCTGGTTCGATCCCAAGTGGGGGCACAAGCCCCTCTCACCATGGAGGGTTGCATCAGGAAGGGCATCCGGCACGAAACCTCTGACAAATTACTAATGCGGATTAATCTGCTGTGGCGGCCCCTTGGTGGAGAATACAAGGGAGCAGCCGAAGTACATTTATTCATTATTTTTATTTTTTGCAGTGAATATGTGTGCTGCCCATTCTTGTATTTCTCAAGTACACACTGAGTCAAGCAACTAGCATGTCCAGTCAAGACCAAAAATACATAGTGTTGTTGTTGTGGTTTAGAGAGAGTGGACTTCCAGGAAAGCAATGATTACCAGTGTTTACCAAGCAAAATCAGATAAGGTCTGAGTATTATGATTTGGGTGTGATGGGCTTAGCGGAAGGCTTTCAAATGATTTATAACCAAGTTTAGGTCTTGAGTTGATTAATATGCTCAAGTTGAAGACTGCTGACACTCCTCCTACTTCTGATTTGCTTTGAGGATTATGAAACTTAATCTGACTGTTGGAGGTTGATTCATTTAACAGAAATACTCCTCCTGTTGTAAACAGGCTTCAATGAGGCAAATTAAAGCAATTTGATCACTTTCCAAATAATTTATTAACAGAAAAAGACGCATGAGCCAAATTACTTGCTGATAATTCAGATACAGCATGAGAGAAATTTTCTGGTTATAATTTTGGCTTGTGGACAACATGATCACCATGATATTTACGTGTATTACCCATTTAGACTGCTTTTTAGTGATATTGCTCTCTTCCCAAATTAATATAGTTAGTAATTTCATGTACAAATTGTCATTCTCATTTATTCAGTATCAAATTTTGTAAGAAGATAAAAACAAATAAATTAACTCAGCAATATTGATATCTCACCAGTCAAGCATTGCATATCATGAAAAAATTAATCAGTTGTTGTTGAGGGAATAGATTTTCTAGCAATAATATAATCCAAACTCCTTTTCTATCCTTTTCCTTTTGCTTTTCTCAATAAATCATGAATTTGAACAGAGACTCAGATGGCTTGCTATCTTTCTTTTTTACCTCTGTCTTTCACACACACATGCAATGGTAGCGATCCTTTGTATCCATGCCCTCACAAAGGCATAATCAATTTAAGAGTTTGTCTTGGGTCATTATTACCTGCTGGAGGACCATCTGTTCACTGAGACTGGCTGAGCAGTCTGCCAGGAACACACACAGCACACACATCCTCACACACACCCCTACATAGCCTGAAGGGTTGCCAGTTAGAATTGGACTACAGTAAGATATGAGATGTTGAATAATTGTACTTCAGGAAGAGCTAAAAAAAAACACTGGCCATGTCATTTTCCTTACATATATATATATATATATATATATATATATATATATATATATATACACACACACACACACACACACACACATACCTTACATACCTTACTTGCCACATGGGTGGTCTTTTGCTTTTCCTTCAAGCCTGGGTCCTCTATCAGAGGCCTGGGAGCTTGAGTTCTGCGCAGTATCTTAATTGTTCCTAGGACTGCGCTTTTCTGGACAGAGATCTTGGATGTCATTCCTGGAATCTGTTGGAGCCACTCTCCCAGTCTGGGGGTCACTGTCCTGAGTGTTACCAGTTACCACTGTTGCCTTCGCCTTTCACATCTTTTCTAGCTCACCTTGGTATTTCTCAAGCTTCTCGTGTTCCTTCTTTCGGACGGTGCCATCAGTTGGGATGGCTACATCTATCAGTATGGCCTTCTTCCTCTGCTTGTCCGGTTGGTTAGCCATCACCAATTTTTCCATTTGTATATGGAAGCCACACAGGATCTTAGCTTGGGCATTCTCAAACACCTTTGGAGCTGTTACCCATTTTGACCTTGGGACTTCTAGGCCATACTCGGCACAGATGTTCCTGTACACTATGCCAGCTACTTGGTTGTGGCATTCCATGTATGCACTGCCTGCTAGCATCTTGGACCCTGCTGTTATGTGCTGGATTGTTCTGGGGCATCTATGAATAGCCTGCACCTGGGGTCTTCCCTGGTGTGTTAGACCCTAGTCTCTATCGATCTTGTGCTCAGAGCTTGTTCCTGTGCTGCCATGATTAGTGCCTCTGTGCTGTCTTTCAATCCAGCTTTGTACAGTCATCGGTAGGGTTTTTCGATATCAGCCACTTCTTCTATCTGCCGGTGGTACATGCCATGCAGGGACCTGTCCTTCCATGATTGCTCCTGTTCTTGCTCTACTTCTATCCTGGGTTTCTGCTACCTGAGGTATTCACCAAGCATGTGATCAGTTGTGGCCAGCTTTCCAATGTACTCATGGATCTTCATTGTTTCATCCTGGATACTGGTTCTGACACTCCTTCTTTCTGCTTTGAATACAGTCTCAGGGTGTTGTATTTGGGGTGAAACCCTCCATGCACTGTGAGGAAACTTCTTGTCTTGATGTCAGTGGCTTCTATCTCCTTCTTTCACCAGTTTATTATCCCAGTGGGATATCTGATGGCTAGCAGGGCGTAGGTGTTGCCCGGATCTTGTTCTTCCCACTCAGCTGACTCCTCAGCACTTGCCTCTTGCCTTCCCTTTACTCTCTGCAGGTATTTGATGGTTGCGGCTTCTCTAGTGACCTCATCATGGTTGCCATTTGCCTGTGGGATTCCAAGATACTTGTAGGAGTTCTCAGTGTCTGCCATGTTGCCTTCTGGTAGTACATTCCCCTCAGTTCTGGCTACCTTCCTTCTTTTTGTTTTTTATATATATATATATATACACTGCCAGGCCAAAAAAAAAGTCGCCACCAAAAAAAAAAAAGTCACACACTCTAATATTTCGTTGGACCAGCTTTAGCTTTGATTACGGCACGCATTCGCTGTGGCATTGTTTCGATAAGCTTCTGCAGTGTCACAAGATTTATTTCCATCCAGTGTTGCATTAATTTTTCACCAAGATCTTGCACTGATGATGGTAGAGTCTGACCGTTGCGCAAAGCCTTCTCCAGCACATCCCAAAGATTCTCAATGGGGTTAAGGTCTGGACTCTGTGGTGGCTAATCCATGTGTGAAAATGATGTCTCATGCTCCCTGAACCACTCTTTCACAATTTGAGCCCGATGAATCCTGGCATTGTCATCTTGGAATATGCCCGTGCCATCAGGGAAGAAATAAATCCATTGATGGAATAACCTGGTCATTCAGTATATTCAGGTAGTCAGCTGACCTCATTCTTTGAGCACATACTGTTGCTGAACCTAGACCTGACCAACTGCAGCA